>CM038466.1:51416265-51679996 GCA_021464415.1 Lonicera japonica
TGCATGCTGTGTTTGGTGATCTATTGAAAGATAATGTATGTTATGCATGTATTAGTGAAGTGGTGTTTGAGCATGTTCGATAACTTTGATATGTAAAAAAACTACTTGTAGGCTAAGGATACTTTCCATGCAGTTTTGTTGATCCTGATTCGTAGTTTCCTGCATGTTTATGATGGAGACATAAATACAGGATCGTTTGATATTGCGTATAGATTGAACAATAAACAATTGCTAAAACCCTATAAGAATAAAGGGATTTCACCTTTGTGGATCATGTAGAGGATCCATATGAGGAGACTAGGGTTTGAAAGCATCAAATTGCGATTTGGTCAGATTTTTTAATTCTTGCTGGGCTGAGAAATTCAATTGTTTTCACCACCGAAACGACTTCTGATTGTCCTGATTTTTTGCGCTATAATAATAACTTTGCGTTCTGAATGACATATTCGAAAATCAGCCCGATCCAATGGTGCGATCAAAAGTTACGATTGATGTACTCAAAACCTAAAGATCTTCTATCGTATTCATTTCGCCATCAAATCTTGCACCGAGTGTGGGCTAAGGTATCACCAAGATTTTCTCCTTTCTCAATAGAACAAACCTTAACTTATGAGAATTATTGTTATTATGAGAAGAGACAAGGCCTGCGTATATATAAGGCTACGATAGGGACCTTAAAGAGAAATAAGTGTTTGGGCTTCCTATGGAAAGTTGGAATCCTAATTCCACTATGAATTAGTTCCTTCCATAAATTATAATTCGCACCACTAAAGAATTATAATTGCACTACCGTCCTTATCTCAAAATTTTATTTCGAGCTGCTTATTATTAAATACTTATTATTCTCCCCACGTTAAGATTACAGATAACTGCCATTTAAATTAAATTACTGACTATTATATTTAAATAACTTCTTAATCCTTGAGCCTACCACTTAACTTGACATGTCGGATTAACATAATCCACATGCAGGGTTTGACATGATCAAAACTTATAAGCTTCTCAAGGGGCTATCATCAATCCCTATACCGGGACGTGGATTCCTTCAATAATTAATATTCATCATACATATAGTGTTGTCATCCAATTCACGAAGATTATTGATCCATAAATGAATCTCACTCTTAATGAGTCAAAACAACAAACACTACACATATATGTCTATTAATTATTTTAAGATTAAGAGCATAAGTAATCATAATAAACATGGAATTTTAAATTGTTTTATATAGTCAGGATAAAAACAATTAACCCAAACTGGTATTATTCAATACACACAAAGTGTACTAGCACAACGAGTTAAAACTATACCATTTTCTGTAGTCAAGATAAACTACTAAAACTTGTGCTACAATCCTACCGATGGGTGTCCAATTCCATCTAAGACTATAAACCATTAAACTTATATTCCACAAGAACGGATGATATGATCTTCTGTGTGTAAGCTATACTCTACACACCAAATCATCTACTATATGGAATAAAAGACACACATGCACAATATTTAAATAAATAATATAATGCAATTATTGCCCATAAAGATTCTCATTAAAATAGCAAAACCGAGTTTATAACATATCCAAACCAACAACAAAATTATGGCTTTTAGTATATCACTCTAACAGTTTAAACAAACATTCATTAATTCGCATAATATACTCAACAATAATATTCGATTTTTGGAACTTACATACGTTTACCTTTCAAACCTTAAAAAGCTCTCATAGTATATAAAATAAACTTAGGTTAAAAATACATAATTCACCCTAAAAAATCATATAACCCTCATAAATACCCAAAGTACCTTGTGGTTTTGAAAACTACATAATTATACCCTGTAGGCCCATAACTCTCGTAATTATCCCAAAGTACCCCTAGGTTTTAGAAAATTCATGATTTTACCCTCCTATCTATATAACTCTCATAATCACACCAAAGTACCCTTAGGTTTTAAAAATTATATAATTTTACCCTCTTATTATATAACTCACATAATTACACAAAAGTACCATCAGGTTTATAAAATATTATGATTTTATCATATAACTTGCATAATTACACAAAAGTACCCTCAGGTTTATAAAATATTACCCTTTTATCATATAACTCACCTAACTACATAAAAAGTACCCTCAGGTTTATAAAATATTACACTCTTATCACATAACTCGCCTAACTACATAAAAAGTACCCTCAGGTTTATAAAATATTACCCTCTTATCATATAACTCACCTAATTACATAAAAAGTACCCTCAGGTTTATGTAAAAATCACCCTCTTATTTTCGTAGTTTACCCTCAGATAATTTACAGATAAAATACCCTAATCTTTTATTTTATCTCTCATAAAAATACCCTCAGGTTTTATTATTCCACAAAAAATTATCCTCTTATATACTTTACACAAAAAACCCTCAGGTTTTGAAAATTACATAATTTTACCATCTATTATATAACTCGCATAATTACACTAAAATACTCTCAGGTTTTAAAATTACATAATTTTACCCTCTTATTATATAACTCACATAATTACACCAAAATACCCTCAAGTTTTGAAAATTACATAATTTTACCCTTTATTATATAACTCGCATAATTACACTAAAGTACCCTCAGGTTTATAAACGAAAATAACCTCTGATCTACATATCTCTCATATTTACACAAACATACGCTCGAGTTTCATTGATCACATAAAAATACTCTTCTATCTACATACATCGCATATATATAAAAAATACCCTCAGGTTTCTCACACATATTTACATAAAAGTACCCTCGGGTGCAAAACGGAGTAAAGAATTACGTGGTTAAACATGCTAGTGTAAAATAGGCCTATAATGACATAATAAAAATGACGATCAGGCCCCTGCAAAAGTGAAAGGAATTAAGTGAGTTGCGAAAAAAATTATTTTTTGGCAGAAATGAACTCGTATGTTGGAGAAACGTATTTGTAGCAAGGCTTGTTACATGACAAACGATGAGTACAAGTGCATGATTTCTCTAATAAATACACCTCTCTTCCTTCCGTCATCCCCACACTTACTCTTTTATCTCTGTAGAAACAAAGTCATCTTACTGCACAAATGTTTACTTTCTTTTATCAAAGCCCGAGATGCCCTGGTACTCTCAGAACTCAATTTTTCACTCCTTATACTTCTCTATCTGTGGAGTGTATGTGGCATGGACGCTTGACTCGGTAATTCAACTATGCACGGTTTGGCTTTTCTTAGCCCCTTCAGGCTGATATCATTCGTTCAATCTGGCGATTGGTGGTGGAAGATCTGGCTGTCGACCTTTATCTAATGTAATGGTTTCAGTTCATGGGCTTAGAGCCCTCTAAGGCATGAATGAAGCTCGAGTTGCACTGGTGGCTTCGGATATGATGTGGCTTCTTTCCAAGGCTAAAATAGGGGGTTAGATAGCAAATGTACTGACTGTTTGGTGTTCTAAACCACTACTTATGAAGTTTGAAAAACTACTCTCTTTATGAAACAAAAAAAGGTTTTATAATAATTAAATCGGGGTTGAAGTAACTTCTCATGTTGCCTACGTTCCCCGTTGTGTTTCCTCCACAAACAAAAGTGAGTTAGGGCTTAGGTTTACGTAGTTCTGGATCATACATGCTTTTGGGATAATAATATTTATCTGATGTAACATCTGACCGTCTATGTCGGTGACCATTATGGCTCCCCTCGTGTTAAACTTTCCTCTCGGATCTCTTGTCGGCTTCTCTAATCTTTTTCAAAACTACATCGTTCTCACCAATACCCCAAGTCTTCACTTTTCGATTTTAAAGGCCCTATGATGACGATACACGGTCTTCCACCATTTCTCATTTAGCGATGCTAACTCACTATAGCGGGTTGTTGGCCATATTTGGTTTGCCTGGTGCAGGGATTGTTCATTACTCTATTAGATCTTGGATGCAGTGTCGGAGGGCTAAACATCTATCTGTATCATAGCCCACAACTTGGTAGTATAAATAGTTCTCGTTCATCCTCCAAGAAGAAGGGACGGGATTTGGTGGAGGACGAGGGTTGAGTGGGGTAACCAGGCCCGCATTCCATAGTAGTTCAAGACTTTTGGTCAGGGTTGTGGGGAGGTTGCTGAATTTTATATTTTTTTGGGTTTAAATGTATTGGATGCTTCGGCTTGTATGGGCCAACTCAATTGGGGTTATTGCTGCTGAAAAGGACTTTGCTGGTAAGGATAAGAGCTTAGCTGGTTTACAACGGGGGTGGTCGTGCTTTTTTTGGTATACGAGGCTTTCCTCATTTTGATTTCTGCCTTCCTGGCCAATTCTTCTTCTACTTGGGATCCTATGCTTAATAGTGCTAAAAAATGTGGGAACACATGCTTTCCCATACAAGTCATTACAGCCGGAGTGAAATTTTTTTGAATTATCTCCAATTGCTCCTCTTTGTCTAGTCGTTTGGACATCTGGGATGCCATTTCTCTCAAACGGGTAACAAAATCACTGAAGATCTCTTTCTCACCTTGTTTGACCATCTCTAAGTGTTTACGGGTGATTTCCAAATCTTCATTGGACTCGAATTTAGTCATGAATTCTTTGACGATATCCCCCCAAGTTTTCATGCAATGCCTCACTAAATCAAAAAACCATCTCAGGGCTACCCCGTGAGAGTCATATGAAATGCTTGGGCCAACTGCATGGATTGGATATATGATTGCAGATGTGTTTTCGAGGGGGTTGTGTCGGTGAACTTAGTAATAGGAGGAAGCTTGAACCCCTGTGGTATTCTTGCCTCGGGGTAGAGGGAGAATGCATTCATGTCTGTGATCTCGTCGGCCCCTTTCATTGACAAAATTCCTCTTCGAAGAATTTGCATCTGCTCCTTCAGTTTCTTCAATTCTTCACTCTCTCTGGATGGCTCTTCTAGTTGTTCTTTTGCTACTACTGATTCTACATATGCCACTCGGATTCTGTTCAGATCGGGAAATTATATTAAAGGGCCTGCGGGGGCTGGTGGTGGGACGGTTCCCAGAGGATATTGCGCCCAATATTGCTATGGTTGTTCGGGGTAGACTGGGCCTGATGGGCCTTGTGGCTGCAGCCATATAATGGATTATTCTTATTGTTGATAGTTGGGGCCAGAATCTGGGGCCCATGGAACCTGGTTATTGGGATTAAGTTGGATGGGAATTATTTGTTGTGGAAGGGCTCCCCGGATGGGAAGTGGCACTTGTCGAGCTATTCTACTTCTTGGCTCGGATGGTTATTCTGTAAATTCAACACATGTGTACGTCAGGCCTGCTCCTGATTTATATCTTGGTTTGACAATGATCGTTCGAAACCTGTCGGTACAGTTCGTTCAGCTGACCATCCTTCTATTTGGACCCGACTGTTCTGTTGCTTAGTAGTGATGCTAGCCAGGCTTTGACTAATGGTTATCAATAAGAGATACAGTTCTTTTAGGGTGGGCGGAGCCCTCGATACTTCTGCTAGGTTCGGAAACTACTCGGATCTCTGAGTCATTCAGATTTGAAGTCGACATAGTCGGAGTGCTTGGTCGAACTAATCTACCGTGTAGTCTCTTCATGCCTAATCTTCTAGACTGTAGTTGTAAGGCTGTAGATATATCACATAGCGGAGATAAATGAAGACTAAGGTGTGACTCATTTATGCCAAGAGAAACCACGAAGAAAGAAAAACAACAAAAACCAAGTTTCAGGTGTTTTGTAAAGACACGTCAACAACAACTTGAGTGAATTCCCAGTGGGAGTTTAGGGTAGGCAACAAAGTGCTCTCTTGGGTTACCCTATTTGTCCTGAATTTTGAAAAACTCATCTTTTGATTTTATGAAAATTGGGAATATCTCTCCTCTTGAGATGCTTTTCATGGGAGATGTACCGGGGAAAGTCACAACGAGATGATCTCATTGTAAGTTTCTATGACGGAGGTTGGTCAGCCTCCAGCCGTACTTATCAATATCTGAGAGATATATATGGCAATGCCCGATGTGGTACACCTCCTCATGGTTGACAAATGAATGATAAGATTGTTTATCTTGACTTTTCTTATATGCAACGCAGGTGTAATGCAAGGTGAAGCCTTCAGGCTCCCTCCTATTTGGCAAGACCTTGCGATATACCCCAAGGGCGGGTATGTGCAAGAATCTTTTGATATGCTTCCCGGGTACGTGAGTGTTCTCGTCACTAGATATACCTCAGGGGCGTACTTGGCCAAGGAGAGTGGAAGTAAATGCTTTCAGTTTATGTTGGCCCAAGCAAGCCAACTCCCTACTCACTTATAATACTTTTGGAGGTTTGGGGTAAAAATCGCACTCATAAGAACCATGCATGAATAGTGATATACATGAAAACAAGAGTTTTCAAAAGGTTTAATTTGCAAATATCTTATCTTCGAGGTGTATTTGGAAAACTCCATTTTTATTTGAAAAGATATTTCTTTACAATAAAATTTAACATAAAGGGGAAATCCTAAGCATATGGCTATGTCAATGAATGGACTTTACTGCGCCTCTAGGTCAGGTCAACAATAAAATCCAATCGTCACGTCAAGGGGCAAGTAAGGAAAGCAGAGTCGCCACTGTGAGAATCCGCAAATGCGACCCTCGGGTCTTAACCTCTAGTTTAGGAGTTTGAAACATCGAAAAGGATTTCGTTGTTCCATTTGCTTCTATGTGTTGATAATTCATATCGGGTGTCTCTCTATCCTATTTCTAGATGCAAGAGGGTTCGTTCAGAGTCGCCAATACGTTTTAAGAGAAAACGGACAACATAGTTGTGTAGGAGAAAATATTACAAATAAGCCTTTCTTTACACGTTTGTCTACAAAACCAGGATTCTATAGGGTTCGAGAACTATGTTACGGATTAGGAAGGTGTTTAGCACCTGTTCCGCCCTTTCGTTCTCTAGTGGTCTTATATGTTTATTTTATGTTGAAAAACTTGGATGCTTTTACTGATATTCTACTACTTTCCAGAAATAACTCATGAACATTTGATTTTGGGAAAAACGGGAAATTTGATGAAAACCTTTTATTTTGTGATCCAATGTTTTGGTTTTGTCGAAATTTGCTTAATATGACAAAAGTTTATCTTATATATTTTTGAAAAGAGAGTGATTCGGTATTGTTTACTCAGATAACAATATCAATTATCTCATTTGGTTAATTTAGAAAATATCCGATCACTCTTGAGGATAGTGTATCAGATACATTATAATCTATATGGAAGACATAATATATCTGAGTTTAATTCCTAAGTAAACTTTATCAGTCCAGGTTTTGAAAACTTGGTTTTATCCGGACGATAATGACTTTAGTTCTTCTAGTTTTGAAAATGATTTTATCGGGTTGATTTGGAAACAATAAAATATCGATAACTTGACAATAAGTTTATCCAGCTAAAAAGTTGACAGAACAACAGATATAACAAGTCTACAAAACAACTCAAATGGAAGTAAATGCTTTTGGTTTATGTTGGCCGAAGCAAGCCAACTCCCTACTCACTTGTAGTACTTTCGAAAATAACAAGTATGCATATATATTAAACTTAAATAAGAGTTTAAACAAGTTCTATAAAATACAACAAAACTAGTATACATATATATTATTTGATTACTATAAGAGACTTTAGTTACCTTCCCGACTAAATAATAATAAGAATAAGAGAGAGAAAATATAATATGGCAGAGAATATCTTCGACAGATATCAGCTTTCCTCTTAGAAATATTTTCAGCGGTCTAACTCTAGAAGGTGGAACTCCGGGTGCCAAGATTAGATCCGAAACTCTTGTAGAAATAACTGTTATCAAAGGTACTTCCGAAAAAGGCTTAAAGATTAGAAATGTAAAAGAGAAATAAGGATTTTCGGTGTCAGAACCGTGTCCTTTGTGGTGGGGAATGGCTGCCCAGAACCCATGGGAGTGTTGGCCTACTTATAGTACTCGGGAGCGATTGTCGCGCGACATTTCTCCAGAAAGGGCAACTGTTGCGCGTCATATACATATGTCGTGCAACAAACGGCTGGAGTGATGGTTCTGGCAAACTGATGTGTTAGAAAGTTGTTAATCGGTGTTTGGGAGGGATTGTCGCCCGACATGACAAGGTTTGTCGTGCGACAAATTGTATTTGCATTGGATTTACCGTGCGACAAACCCATCTAGTAGGGTGCTCTAGTGTGTGGGTGAGTTCCGGGCTCAATGTGAATTCTATGGGGGTTTCTAATATATAAGATAGATCATTAATTAATTAATAGCAAGTACGCAGATAATAAACTAAATTAATATAATAAACAAATATGCATATAATAAACTTAATTTAAAAGAAAGGGTCAGATGATAGTGGAGGTAAATGCTTTCGGTTTATGTTGGCCCAAGCAAGCCAACTCCCTACTCACTTATAATACTTCCGAGAAAATAAACAAGTACATATATATAATAAACTTAATTAAACAAGTTTATATAGATAATAAACTTAATTAAATTTAAACAAATATATATATATAATAAACTTAAAACAAGTACGTATATAATAAGTTTAATTAAAATAAGATGCACATGCATATCATAAATTAGAATTAAACAAGTATATATAATAAACTTAATTAAAATAAGACAAGTATGCATATAATAAACTTAATTAAAAGAAGGGAGCAGATGATTACCTTCCCGAGGATAATACGAGAAAAGCGGATAGACCTCCGACGTTGGCAAAAACTGACACTCAGAGTATAAACTTTATACTGAAAAGATTCTTATTTTCTAAGAATCTAATAAAATTAACTAGAGCATAATTCTCGACATCTCTAATGAAAGAGTAGGAGAATCTTATACTAATAAGAATTATGGGTTCAATGGCTAAAAAAGCTTTTACATGATCCTTCTTATTTGGCCCTCCCCTAAAACACAAGCCTTAGGCCCTTATTTATAATAAAACCTAAGGCCTCACTTTTCACTCCCATCCAATGTGGGATGAAAAGTGGGCAAAACAAGGAAAATGCATAATAAGCCTAAAAATGTCCAAACTACAAAAATCAAAATTTAAGCTTAAAAAATAGAGAATTACTTAGTAATAATATAAGGGTTCTTGTGGGGGTTGCAAATTGGGGTGTCTGCAACGGTACATATATAAGTTAAATAGATAAAACACATTCGTCTATAAATGACTACAAGTGTCTAAGACCGTCAGACGTATCTAGGCACTTGTAATACACCCCAAAGAAGTACCTACAAAAGTGGTTTGAAAAATAGGAGTGAGCTAAACACAGGCTCATTGGGAACTATATGGGTTTTGTGTATGAAAATTCACATAGTAATACACATGCAACGTGACATATCAAAATAATAAAGAAATCGTGTGTCCACTATATACATATGAGTAGTACTCATCCCAAAAATATAATGAAATTAGGATACATGCAATACACACCAAGTGTTGCTTTAGGCCTAGATAATAAAATGAAACTCGTATCATCAAAATACGATACTAAGGGAAATACCACCAAGGAATAAATATATCAATTGTAGGCACTAGTCTTATACCACCATATGATACTTATTACTCTGTCCATCCACAAGACACATATAACTGGTAGCTCGAATCTATCTTGGCCACGTTCCATCCACTGGAAAAATAGTGTAACCGGTAGTTTGAACATATCCTAGTTACGTTCCGTCCACATGAACAATGGTAATATAGCTACCATAGCCAAGTCCTCCCATGGGACATAATAGGTCAACTATGTATAATAGTCTATTGTGCACAATCTGGCTCCCATAGCGAAGTCCTCCTATAAGACACTTAGTGACAAGCCTGTCATAGTCTAATGTATAATCATAATCACATCTAAGCAACTAAAGTATCATATACAACTGGTATAATGATAATGCCTGATAAAGGTAAAGCCATAAATAAGTCTCAAAACCATAATGAGATATAAAAACTAGTAATAATCCCATCTATAGGGAAAAATATAACAATCTTCCATAAGTTTAGAAATCCCTTCAAATAGTGAAGTATTAATAAAGCTCTATACTTTACGAAAAAGTAGTAATCTAACCATTAGCGTTCTTGTGTTAAATATGTCATTACCATATGATATCTAAAACAAATCTCAACAAATATCGTTTATAAGTTCTAATACCCAATTTACAAGATAACCCACAATTATCACTTTTTACAAACATATACGCATATATCCGTAATTTAGAAAAGTATGGGTTTAAGCCATTTTATACCAATCATGCGTAATATACATATAATAGTCATATAAATGTTTTTGGAAACCATTTCCATCCTAAAACCCACATCAAATCCATCTATAAAGGTGTACAACTAGTATTACGAAACTATTTACGCTATGGTGGGTTTTAGGTCCAAGTATATGAAACTATAACATGCAAGTGGGAATTTTGGCTTAATCATGAAGTTGAGGTTATATTAAGTGTTTATACATCAAAAGAAATCATAAATTATAACCCCAAACCTATGCATGCAAGCCAGTCAATATCCATACCAAAATCCCTAATTTACTAGTAAGAAGAACATGCAGTAAGTAATACTTTGAAAAATAAGTTCAATATTATTGTTCACCTCTGTTAAAGCTTTAATCCATAGATTGAAGTGATATAAGAATGTATGAAGGGCTGGACTGAAGCTCCATGCTTTTCTCTTGAGCTCCAATGGACGGTTGATGTGATGAAGATGAATATGATGATCCTTAGCCAAAATCTTGAATTGATATGTTCAATCCTTGCAAAACCCTCAAGAATCACCCCCTTAAACATCCACACAAGAGCTCTAGTCATTTTAGGTGTATAATGGGGGTTTGGGGTTGATTTGGGTGAAATATGGTGGAGAATAGGGTCAAAACGAGTTGGTTCGGGTCAAACCCAATTTGACTAAAGCTTTTTGATGCAATATTCGTATTTTAGGCTTAACTTTTCACTCGAGACTTTGATTTATGCATCGTTTTTCCTAATTAAAGATAAATATCAATAACTTTTTGTCTCTGAAGGTTTTACCAAATTCGTAGTAAATAAATTCCAGAAATTCATGGAACTTATAGGACTGCCAAAAATAGCAAATTGTCACTGTGCATCAGGATGGTTCTGTCAACAACTTTGCGATCAGTTTTGACCTTCTTAGTGCTTAATTTAGGCTTACCTTCCAACATGAAAGTTGAAGAGCGATCAAATTTCTTTCTAACGGTTTAAACAGTGAGTTATTTGGAGTTTGGATAAAGAAGTTATGGTCTTCCAAAGTTGAACAAAAACTCATTTTGCCAGAACATAAGTTTTCACTGTCAACCTACCAAATTCAGTTACTGATATCCCAAATGTGTTTCAACCATAGGCACATATGAAAAATCACTAATATGACTTTATAAAAGTTGTTTAAATGAGTAAAACACCCCTGAAAGTAAGAATGACTACCTAACGTGATTTCCTTATCGATAAAAGGTAAAAGTGAGGTTCAAGTAACCAAAACTCATTCGGGCCATCTGAATTGCATTGTGATCATGCACACAAGTGTAATTATGCTATTGAGACATACTAGAAGTGTTCAAACTATAAAATTTATCCCGGATCAAAAATTCATTACCTAAAGTGAGATTTAGGTCAAATATGAGTAAGGATCGATTAACACCTCAATTTGCATTATGTCCATTCAAATGGTAAAACAACTACTTGTATTATGACTATGGAGACATGTTAGAGGTGTAAAACCTACTAAATTCGTAATTAAACTGAAACTTATCACCCAAAGCGGGATTAACAAATGAACCGAAAATGGGGCGTTACAATATCTATCAAATGCCAATTTAGTAGCTCAGAAATTCAAGAATATCATCTTCAACAGAGTCTCTAGAACTCATAATAACAGGGCATATAGTTTGGAAAATTTGGCCTCTTCTCCAAAAATGCTGAATGGATTTCATGTTGAGTACTTAAAGAGAGGTCCATTAAAGAGCTAGAAGAAGTTTAGGTAGCACCTGTGCAAATCTGCAAGTGCTAGATTAATCTCATACTTAATTTTTTGTGGGATAGAAACCTGCCTGAAAGAAAAAAGGGTGACCAGGATAATAAAATACATCTCTAATAGATATTCCCTTAATTCCCAACTTGTCTTCATCCTCATCAAGCTAAAGTAGCCCTGTTAGAGGTCCACGAGTGCCTTTGTGGAGGGCACCTAGCCGCTAGGTCCGTTGCTCTAAAAGTATGAAGGTAGGGCTACTTCTGGCTAATGGTCCATAAATGTGACAATTTGTCATTTTCGCAATGGGGGATTTACATAGTAGGTCCTTTCCCTAAAGGCCATACCAAGTTCACGGTAGTGGCTATCGACTTTTTCACTAAGTGGGCCGAAGCAAAAGGTCTCACCACCATCACTGCCATGAAAATTCAGAACATTGTGTGAAGGAACATCATTTGTCGGTTTGGTCTACTTAAGGTGCTGATCACTAGTATTGAAAAGCAATTTGATTATGACATGTTCAGAGACTTTAGCGAAGGTCATTGCATATAGAATCATTATAGTTCTCTAGTCTATTCTCAAACCAATGGTCAAGTAGAGGTAACAAATAGGACTCTACTAAGTACTTTGACAAAGAGGCTAGACAATGTCAAAAGTAATTGGCTTGAAGAACTCCATTCAGTTCTTTGGCCTTACCGAACTACTATCAATGGTCCAACTAGAGAATCTCCTTTCTATTTGTCCAACGGCACTGAAGCATTCATGTTAAGCCAGGAATACCAACTTTCGGAATTACTTATCAAAATGCAGCATAGAATGATGCAGACCTGCTTGCTAACCAAAATCTCCTTGAAGAAATAAGGGAATAAGCTCATATTAACGAAGAAGTTTATAAAAGAAGTATGGTTTAGAGCTATAATAAAAGAGTTAAGCACATAAGTTGTACTGTAGGAAATATGGTGCTTCGCAAAGTCATATTAGCCACAAAGGTTTCAAAGCATGGCAAACTTGCAACCAAATGGAAAGGTACTTATGTGCTCTCAAAAGTCTACTTGCCTAGAACTTACTACCTGAAGAATCTACAGTAGTAAATTTTTGTTTGTTAGAGCACATTTAATGAGTTCAAATGTGAATACATGTTTATTGTTCAAGAATTTTTGGGTGATGGTTCATCTCGCCAAAATTCCAAATCCTCTTACAAAGAAGTTAGTTTAATAGGTGCACATATCAAAAGCACAGTTATACTCTGTTAAAGACCTGCTACAACAAAAAAGGTACTCAAGTAGATATCTTCAGAACACTTGTGCCTAAGAGAAGCACGTGAACATTTCAAGATATTTTTATTCTTTTTGGGGTCAAAGTTTGCCAAAGTCACAAGGGGCACAACTCTTCATGACTTTCCAATACAAGTCAATTCCTTTTTGAAAAAGTATTTAATTTGTATTTATAATTGAAATTGTAATTGCTTTTTTTTTATTTATATGTAATTATTGTATCTATGATCAACGCAGTAATGTGCAACGCATGTGCATTATGCCTAGTAAAAGTAAAAAATAATGAATATAGTGCCCTCCTGCCTCCTCTGTTATTTGATTTTCCTTCTTTCAATTTCAATTTTGATCAAACAAGAGCAATCACTTTTGGGATATTACAATGAAATTTTCCCAAAAAGAGGAAGATTACATTTATTTATCGAAAAGTCAGAACAGTCACAAATAAGGCTCCGTTTGATAGCAACATGGAAAATGAAAAGAAAAATAACTAATTGAAGTGAGAAGAAGGAAAATAAGTTGAAGTATGTGTTGAGATTAACTCTTACTTTTTGCTTTTTTCCATGACAAAATTTTCTTTGGGTGATGGTGGAGAAAATTTTTCCACAAAATATTAGAGGATGGAGGACATATATTCACAAAAATGAGTATGAGATGCAGAGTATCTCACCAAATGCCTCAACTTATTTTTCATCTTCTCACCCAATTTAGTTATTTTTATTTTCATTTTCCATGTTGCTATCAAACGGAACCTAAATGTTAGAATTGGGTCATGATTATTTCGACAACTACAGCCTAGTGGGAGCGAATAGCAGTAACTTATGCGTCATAGAGAAACATTAAAGGAAAAGAAAATTGTGGGATAACAAGAGAGAACGGATTTCTATCATTTCAATATCAACTAAACAAGCATTTTACATTTCATCTATATGAAAAAAATATATGTATTGAAAAAATACCCTTACATTGAGTTTTCAACAAACATTCGCACACATTCATGGAATTAAGTGCTTATATATAGATGCATTACTTACAAGTTAGAAATTTTATACTATTGTTGTCATGTATCCAAAGAACGACTAGCCGCAGGTTTCAGTATAGCCTTTTGGAATTATAGCAACTCTTTACTCAAATGCAACTCCATTTTCTCTTCTTTGATTTGTTCATAGTGCTGAATTCTCTGACTCAAAGGCCATTCTTTTTGACTTAGACACGCCCAATTTCCACATTTCAATGTCAACCCTAAGCCCTAAATTTTGAATCTTGAGCCTTTTTGCAACTGTATTACAGTGACCACATTAAAAGGAAAAAACAAACAAGATGTAAAATCTTGATGGTGCAAATACACATGCGCTAAGGCCTGAAAAAGCGTGCACTGACTCGCCTCTCGATTGTAATCTTACAAGGTAGGCAATCTTTCATTCATTGCTTCTCATGGAGCACGTTACATTTCTCGCAAACGACCACGTGAGTGCACGATGGGAAGACAACCGATTTATCATCATTCAATCACATCACACACCCTATTAAAAAGTTGTTAGTTCTTTTATTTTGTTAATAGAACACAAGACCAAGTATCACAAGGCACTTTTTTTTTGCTTCGCGTGGGTTTTGTGTGTGTTGGGGGAGGGGGGGGGGGGTTGGCTTTGGTTATGAAGAGAAAATATTATAAAAACAAACAAAATATACAAGATACAAGGGGCATAACCCAAGAAAATTAGACTAAGAATTCTCTCATCTATTCCTTACAAGATATCACAACCTTTCGATTCCTAGTCTTAACATAATTCTCAACATTCCTCAAACACACCTCAACATTCCTATGTATATTTGTTTAACGTACATGTTGTTGCAAGGTAAACTTGCCTGAGGCAGTGCCAGCAATTTTTCAAAATGGCTAATTCTCTAGCACATTAGGTTGCGGCTCCTGAGCATCCATACTAGTGTTGCTGGTGCTCATGCTATCAATGCACGCAGCTGCTCTACTAGCCTCTCCCTGAGAACTTCACAGGGGTCTTCTTGATGGGATGAATCAGGATTTCCATCCCCATCAACACCGGAATTAACGGTGGAGATTAGGAGCGGGAATTGGTCCTGTTAAAGCAAATTAAATAAAAACAGTCGGGACTAGAAGTGAAAAAGATATTGATTTATTTTAAAAGATATTATAATGCTATAGAAGATCTAAAAGTTCACTTCTAAAAAGGCTATTAACATTTTGTTAATCAAACATTCTCATAGGTCAAAACAGAAAAAAATTTCGAAACAATAAGGGAAAGGGAAGTGCAACAATGGACAATATTGGGTACGGATTTTCAAGTTGAAATTGGCAAATCTAATGAAATGAATGTTCTGATTCATGACTACACCATCTTTCAGGTAAAAAAAAAAATTAGCAAGTTTAGATTACTAGCTTCAGGAAAGAAGACAATATGAACATAGTTAAATATTAATGTATTGAACAAAAAGATAACAAGTAACAAGATTAATGATTTAATTTAATCACACTTAGGTGTTTGAAATTGAATTGCAAATCAAATAAAAAGGGAATCAAATGCCACGTACATATTAGGATACAGTGTAATTATTTCTAACCTTCATATCCTGCCGCATGAATATCTTCCAGTTGAAATGCCATGAACAACGATCTTATCTCCCCCTTCTAAAATAGCCATTGGCCACAACTAAAGCTAACCTATAATCCGTAGGTACGTAGAAAATTAATTCACATAAGAACTTCTTGTTCTGTCGATGAAGATAGACGCATATGTATAAAGGGAAAAATGCAGCAAAAGCCTAAGCGCATTTATGCATGTCAATGAATCATATATGGGCCACATCATGTTTTATACAAATCCAATTTGACTAAAAAATATAACAAATCCGATGCGATCCCTGAATATGATACCGCTAGATATACAAAGTACTAATCCATATAAGAATTTGCTAACAAATTGATATCTGGACTACATATCCAACCCAATCCGAAAATTGAAGCAACGTGCATGATCAAATCTTATTGCTAGACCAAAAATATTGCACAATTTTTTATACATTACATATAAATGTGTAAGGATATATATATATATAGGTCTACACACATGCTTTATAAATTTGTACATCAAAACATGATGGATTGAATAGCAAATAAACTAGATTGGGATAATACCCATATCTGATTCGTTCATCAAAAACCTTAACGGATTTGGATAGACTTTATCATATCTGACTAGTCAGAATGAATCCGGACTGGATTCAGATTTATTGGTTGACAGTGCTAAAATAGAAAAAGGAAAGGAAAATCCATACCTTTCCAAATATGAAAAATTCACTCTTTCGAATAGAAATTTTCAATTTATTTGTAAATAGTCAATTTGCTCAAATATAATCAAAATTCATCAAAAATACATAATCTTGACATATAGGTATCAAAATATTTAGGACATTATCTTGGTAAATTTTAGATTCGAAAACACTAGCTCTAAAGTGAATATAATCTTGAGTAGTTGGCATTGATCATAAAACATAAAGTAAAAGAGATCATTCAAAAACCAAAATCTGTAAGAGAGTGATGTATCCAAGCCAATACACTAATCCTTTAATTGGAAAGCAGCAGTCAAATTAGATTTGTTCGATGTAAAATCTCGATAATAAAGATTTGACAGAAGTTTCTAGTTAAATGTCCCTCGGAATTGTTTACAATGTAAAATCAGAAAGAAACTTAAAAGATGAAAAGTCTAAGCAGATCATCTAATCGAGGAACTCATTCATGATCCACCAGCCAAGATCTTAATGAATAGACTTCAGGTTTAGAGAATCGCAAGTAAATTTCCTCAAATAAATTTCACAAGAACTAAGACCCAATTATTATTCAAATGCAAGAAAAATAATCTTTGAACTATGTTTAGTATTCCAAGAGATTATTTGATAGATTTTTCTTTTTAAAAAACAAGAAGTTAAAACAAAATTTAAACTACATATATACAAAAAATTCCACACAACAAATAAAAAACAAATGTTTTAAGCCTAAAAGGCTATCTTTATGAAAGTAGGTCCTTCTCAAACCAATAGCTAATATCAAATGATCTCTAAAAAAGACAATTGCATACAATTTTAAAGAACGCGCTAATAGCTATTCCAAATTAATATTCTCAAGAGAGAGATCATAAAATAAAGAATTGACACTATGACAATAATGGTAGGGACCTTTGTGCCCCCGTCATTCGAGATCTATATGGATCAATTGAAATGACACTCCCATAAATCCCTTTGGAAAAAAGGAACAAATCAGAAATGAAGAAGTATAGAAAGAGATTGATAGGAGACCTAAACAACTTGAGGCCCCCTAGTATCTAGACGATGCACCGATCTAGCGGCCATACATCAGTTCCTAAACACACAGACACTTAGTGAGAGAGAGAGAGGCTTCGGGAGTTCTATGCTCAATTCAATAGAGAAGTTGTTAATTTATAGCATACAACAAAAACCCTAAGAGAGTGAAGGGTTGAGATCTTCTAGGCAATTATGAGATGGACAACCAAGATTAAATTGAGAGTACTAAACAGATGTGTTATCTTTGAATCGATGAATTGCCTATCGTCAATGATTTTTTTGTATTAGTTGTCATGATAATCCTAGCACACAGATCAACCACAATAGCCATTTGATCAGTAATAATCAATGGCTCAAGAAGACGCTACAGAAGGTTCTATAAACAAACACAAAAGCAGGAAATGTTGATTTAATAGATGAGAGCATTTTAATACAAATGCCGTGGAACATGTGAAGGAAACTGACGCGCATAAGCTATACATACAACCAAACATGCTCACAAAATAAATTTATATAAAACAAAAACAAAAACAAATTCAACTAAAAAAAATCTATTTTACTAATTTAAATTTATAAGGAGGATCTAAGAGGCCATGCAATTAATACTTAAAACAGCAATCAATGGCCAGGGATAAAGATTGAGAACTCCACAAAGAATGTGAAATCACACATCATTGAATGTGACCAAGAACTAGCACAAAGAGTCATCTCTTCGATTTAAGAGATTACCAAAACAGATGGAAGTATGCTAAGAACAAAAGGATCAAACAAGTACAAGACAAATAAAATCTTTCATAAAACATAAAAATAAAAGAAGAACAAAAAATGAAATACAGAAAAGTTGGGGCTAAGCGATCAAACGTTGTCAATAAATAATCAACGGAATAGAATTTGGCAAAAAAAAGAAGCGGGATGCAGAGTGGTTGAGGAAATTACAGCACAAGAGTTGGAGCATAAAGACTACAAATATGGAAAACAAAAGTAGCCCATTTATGGACTTGTAACCTCTAAACAAAATTACGTTATGTTAAACTTTTCAAAAATAATTTACCAAATTGACTTTAGTTACACAATAAAACACAAATCTTGTTATAATGTTTAGCATTACCATTATGAGGAATTTTTGTTGTGGTCCACCAGGAGGATCATCAAAAGTATAATTAGATTTTTTTCAATGTCCATCCTTTTACCCATCATGAGGCTCTAAGGATAGACTATGTACGTTTTCCTTCATAATATGAAATGGTTCTTGGCAATTTATGTAACGACCCGTACAATAATCACTCGATAACCCTTTTATACTAGCCTAACCCTCTTCCTTATGGGAGGTGTAATACCCTATGCATTAATCTCGCGCTAATCATATTTCTTAATCGCGCTTAAGGCAAATTCTAACTCGAAGTGGTCATTTTTGATTCCGAGTGCTTTATGATGATTCAAACACTTCGTGCTAGTCATTTTAGTCATATTACACATGCAAGTAAGCTCAAAATTTACTTTGGGTAGCCGTAGCAATGTTTGGCGCGCTAACGACAAGAATTAGAGATTTCGGAGTTTGAAATCCATTTGTTCGATTTCGAACCTTAACTATTGTGTTGTGGACTATTTCGTAGTCATTTACACCTCATTATTTCCTTATTGTATGTCCCAATACTTTTCCAAAGCATTGGATCGAGTTCGGAAGAATTATTGCAAATCTAGCCTTATTGTGAGTTCTTTAGAATTCTGACACAGCTGTAGTATTTTGGTCATAACTTCTTCAAACAATGTCCAAATATGCCCCCATTTGCACCATTGGAAATATAATTCTATTATCTATAACTTTCATGTTTGGCTTGAGCCCAAATTCTTGCATCTTCAAGGTCAACACAGCAACCGAAGTCAACAACATGTTGTTTTCCAGAACAGCCTACTACTGAAGATGCCTAAATAAGGTTGTGGGGACTGTTCAAAAATTTCCTGCTATCCATAAGAACAGTGTACTGTTGGTCCTCAAATAGCATGTTGTTGTCCCTGAGTATCAGATATTTATTTCATTTCATCTCATTTCTCTTCATTCTTTCACATAAACACACAAGGGCTTAGAGAGAGAAAGAGAGTGGCGATTTTGGGGGTTTTGTTGGAGATCCAAACCCTTTCATCCAAGCATGATTCAAGATCATCACCTTCATCTCCCTCATCACAATTCATCATCTCCTACCTCCATTTCCTCCATTAGAGTTCAAGGGAAAAGCTTATAGCTTGGAGGAATTGCCATCAACTCTTCTCCTAACAATTCAAGCTTGTGGATTATCATCTTTTAAGGTGGGAACACTAATACTAAAACCTTCATTTCAACCTTTGTGTTTTGCATTTGAGTTTTCTACAAAATTTGGGGTTTTCTTGGAAAACATAGGTTGTGATGATTGCATATGGGTTGGGCTAGTGAAATATTCAATTGGTGGTTGATAATAGTTTATTGTCACTTTATTTAGATAATTGAATAATTAATTTCATTATTAAGATTATATGGTGAAGATTCATGTTAAACCCACTATGCAGTGAATGTATGAACTAGGAATTGGGGAATTCGAGATTCACACTTAATTGATGATGGATTATGCCTTATAACTACAAGATATACATGTTTAAGGATGTAAATACACATTCATGGCTATTTTTGGGGTTTTTGCTAAAAATCCCCAAATCGGCAAACTAGTCTTAATTAGTTTTAGATTTACTAGTGTATATACATACTTGAGCTGATAAATTATACTTAATGCACTGGAAATATACGCTATATATGTTATAATACAAATTTTTGGGGTGTACGTTGCTGTAGTAGGAATTAAAAGAGATTAGTGTACCGTAATTACACCGATAGGTGGGAAAATTACACTTTGACTAGTCAGGATGATGTCTATGAATGAAAATACTTTTAGGCCTTAATGATATGCACAACACATGCTTTAAGGTGTATAACATCGATAGTGCGTAAATTGTCCATTAAACACGAATAATAGTGTTACGATAAGATTATAGTTACAATTTACCTTGTGGGCCTTACAATGCAAGTGAGACGTGGTGATAGTAATATTATTGACTAATGAACATGTATGGAATAAAGCGGATAAGTAATCACTGTTAAGTAACATATCATTATGTTGAGAATTTCATTGAGATTTTAATGATATATTTGGAGTTAGACAATAATTGTGGTATTTGTAGTTTTCATAATAATAAGGCCGGGGGCACCGGGCTATGAATGCTAGGCCGGGGGTACCGGGATATAAATACCAGGGTGGGAGTACCAGTACTAATTGTAGTTGGAGTGGAGCCACCCAAAGCGAACAAGGAAAAGGGCTACCCTGTACAGTGCAGTGGTAGCCGCTTGTTATGTTATTGTGTTTATGAAAATTGCCTTCTCGCGGATGAGTATTCATAGTCCTGCATTTTATAGCTTCCCTCGCTTACGGATTAGTTCATGTGGCTCTATCAACGGGACTGTGTGTTTCGGGAAGTAGTAGCCCTACCATTAGGTGAAAGATCCTAGGGTAGTTCTATCCATTGGAGGAACTTGCTTGTATGGGTGTTCTTCTTGTTAAATATTTGGAGCATTGTCCCGGGAAAAATGTCTTGCGTGGGTTTCACTCCAAATAAATTACAAGTTAGAACTGAGTTCCTGGGCAGTTCGCTCACTTGGAAGAGACATGATTAGTTTAAAGCTTGGGGTCCTTGGGGAACCGATGCTCTAAGCCTAGTAACTGCTGGGTGTAAGCTTGAGGCTTTATACAAGAGATATGATGGATTGATCATTGTATGCTTATTACAGTTATGGTGGTTGTATCATATCTCTTATTATTATTATTATATTCACTTCTCATGTGGTTACCTTGGAATTATTAAGTGGCTAGCACTGCATGTGTAATTTGATGAGGGAAGTCGGATGAATAATATACATAAAGGAACACTTGGTCGACCCCACAACATAATAAACTGCATAGTGGAAAGTGGATAATATTAATGACCACTGTCATTAGATGTGGCACATGTGCAAATCTATACATGATACGAAATAGGATCCTTAGTGGTAAAACTTCTAGCTAGCCAAGTACGAAATACATAATAAACTATAATCTAAGTGGAAATACTAAGTACTTGGCTTAGTGTTATCGACGATAAATCTTGTATTTATGAACTAGTCGTGGAATAGTTCGAGACATGAAATACACGGTGTAAATTACATTGTGGGATGTGAGCATACTTAGCATGACGAACCGTATGAAATTAGTGACCGGTAAGGTACAAATAAGTCCATTAACCCCTAGAGTTACGAGAAATCTTATAGTGACACATCTACTAAATTTAGGGGTGAATATGACTAGCTAAATGAGTTAGCTTCCAGTGTCTAGGATGTGTATCCTAGTGGGGTTCGGCATGCATGTATGCGGCTGCATTGCACTATTTGCATTATTAAAAAGTATGTATTCTATTTTATTTCTAAGGCACGCACATGTGTGATGGCAAGGTATACTTTCTATAAAAACTTATATTAATTTCCACTGAGCCCGGTTTTGGCTCACTCCCGCTTTCAAACAGTTTTGCAGTGGGATTTTGGAGTGGCGTGTGATTCTCTGTTCTAAATTCCTCTAAAGTACCGACTATTTCTAACCCTTACGATAAGAACTGAGTTGTATGTAAATTGGATTTATATGCAAATGTATTTGTGTACGGACTCTTTAAACAAAGAACTTGACTTTGAATTTGATGTACTCTATACCTCAAGTGGAATTGTGGTAAAATGTTTTATATGTGGAGTTGGTTTTATATTGTGATTTAATGAGAAAATTTTACATGAAATGAGTATTACTATTCAAAGGTTGGTTTATTGAGAATACGGACTCCACATGCCGAAATTTTGTAAAAAGAAGCTTTAAACACATTGTGGTTTAGCTACAACATTATAAGAAAAAAAATTTAAAGGTTGCATTTTTTTCAGTCATTTCACCTATCGACAGCGTACGTCACCGTGATTAACCAGGTCCCGGAGGTCTAAACCTCTTAACAGGATTCGAGGCATCACAAGTTGCTATCAGAGGTTAGTTTCATTTTCCTTCGCGGGATTTATGGGTAGATGTACGTTTAGTGGAAAGGTTGGTAAGTTTGTTTGATTCAAGGAAGTTGTGGCTTTCCTTTGATGTGTATACTGATGGTGGGGAACATAAATTGTCAATTCAAGGTTGTGTTGTTAATGGATTACATATGAGTTTGTGGATGAGAGTACTCTTCCTTTTACATTATATTCATGTTGTTATTCTCATATGTTGATTCTTTGATAATTCATTTTGTGCTATATGATGCTTTCTTATTAATCATTCTTCTTCTGAAAACACAATTTTGGATTTGGGACAAGTTTTTGCTTCAAGATTAGCTACAGGCGACTGATGGGTTGTATTATATTCAACCGGAACACAATGGTGGAATATCTTATAAATCACTAGTCCTCTGTCGCCAATGGGAGCTAGAAGGTGGTACACCCATGAGTAGGTGGCCAATCCTATTCTACGAGTTCACCTTATTTGTTTCATCTAATTCTTAAGGGTGGACTTGAATTTGTAAATCCTATAGGCTTGGAGAGTTAATCTAATTATGGTTTTACTTGTTACTCGAGTGCCATTCTATTAAGGTTTGTGAGAAGTTATGATGTGTGACTTTCTTCTTTGGTGTGATCCCTCATTGGTGGGAACTCCTCATGAGTATCATTGATCTTGGTTTGATGTACATATAGAGTTATCCAGTGTTCGTTTGTGATTGAGAATTTTGCGTTTCTAGTGCCAAAGGTTGGCTTTTGCATTATGAGGTTAAAGTTCGATTTTCATTTTTAGTTCACAAGAATTGATGGATAGGTTCTTTTCTTTGATGTTGAATGCGTCAACATATAGGAGAAGAAGGGCTAGAGTTTAAGGAGTAGTAAGGGAGCAAGGCAATGGCTGACTTGGATTTGAGCCCAACTTTGGTTAATTAATTGGGCCCAAGAAGAGAAGTAGAAATAGCCAATTACATGTCATTCTTCGCTACTATGCACAGGCAGTTACTTCGGACTGTTTTCAAAGAAAGTAAACCTCTGAATTTGGGAAAACTCAAAATACTAAAGTTGCAAGTCTTCGAGTCTTCTTTTTAACCATATATATATAAATCCAAAATCCGAGTTTTGTGCGATGAGATAACGCTTAAAATACCAAACTGCTACGCAACTTCCTCAAATTAAATTTTGTTCTGAGATAGCTTCAATTGGCTTGTTCTTGACTTTCGATACTTTATTCACCACTTTTTCAATGATATTTTCACTAACGCTAAAATGATTAAATTATACTAAAAATAAGTAAAAGAAAAGAACTTCAACCTAAAGTGAATAAATAAGATTAATAAGTGGTTTAAAATACGCAAAATAACGCACATCATGTATGTATAACCGACCAAAACAATGTATATAGTCGTCCAACATTACCTAAAGGCTATATTTGATACGCAGGATAAAAGGGTGGGATAGGACAACTTTACCCTATCCCATTTTTGGTGTTTGTCGAGATTGTATATCTAGGGGATTATTTATCCCACTAAAGCTTCTTGTTCTATCGAAAGAAGGATTAACGAATCTCACCTAAGAGGTGGGATTGTTTTATCCTACATAGATGGGATTAAATAATCCTGTTCGACTCTCTAATCCAATGCATCAAACACAACAAAAAGCTTTTAAACTCGTCACTAACTACAAGATACACACTCCTTTTCAGATTGATAGTCCACTATTCAATTTTTGTATGTCTCAAATTAAGAGTTCAAATTCTAATCAAGATATAATCAATGTACCATATTTCACGATAATATGCAAGTTATGTTCTGAAGCATTGATTAATTTGAAATTAGTGCAATTTTTTTCAAATATGGAAAAGTCAAAGCGTATTCTTAATTAGAGGCGAAGCGATTAATGTTCTGAAGGAATATTACTAATAAAATATTTTTAAAAATTCATTAAATAGATTGCGGTAATATATGAATATTGACAAACAAATGTAATAGGTCTCTAAATCAAAAGCAACACATCTTTGCTTTTTACCAAAAAAATAACCAGTCAAATATCAACGTAACGAAGAAAGAAAATAAAAACAACAAATATGTTTAAATTTAGGATATTAAAAAATACTTGTATGAAAAAGTTTTCTGCAAAAAAAACAAAGAATAATTTTTTTTAAATTAAAGGCGTATTTGACCAAATTCCAAAAGGATACTTTGCAGTAAATTTTTAAATTGTATTTTTTGTGAATCATCAAAATAGTTTGCACTATGTTTTTTACATATTATTATAAATAGGTGTTTAATTGATATATGAATAATTTTAACAAATTACAAATTTGTTGGTCGGATTTCAACCCTAGAGGGGGGTGAAAGGGTTTACGAAACTTAATGGAATTTAAAAACAATCGAAAAGTTTAAGTAAAACAATTTCTAAACAAATTTATCAAGGAAAAGCTAAACTCAAGCACAAGAGCAAAAGCAATCTCAAACAATTTAAACAATTAATAATAAAGAGATTGAGTTAGAAAGATTAAACACATCTTTGTCCACACTTCCTTACCCCTACTCCGCGCTCGGTTATCCCCGAGAATTTCCCTAATACCGATCTTCTTCCGGGTGAAGACCAAACCTCTACAAGTGTTTTCTCACACTCTTACAAGTAGCTACACCACAATACTCTAACCAGAAATTTACCTTTCACAATTTCTAAACAAATACCTTCTTGTTTTTCTATGAGATTTACCTCTCACAATTGTACAAAATTGTTTGGTGATTCTCACCAATTTACAATACTCTCTCAAGTGTATAAAGCAATTTGAAGAAAGAAAATAAAAACAAATGATAATGATTGACAAATATTTCTTGAATCTTTTTAAATTTAGGATATTAAAATGTGGAATAGGTCATATTTATAGCAAAAGTGATTGTATGAAAAAGTTGGGGCAAAATTCTTAAACAAAGTTCCAACGGCTAGTTTTTGCTGAAGTCGGCTCCCTGAGTCTTCAAGTCGGCTCCATGACATTTCCAAAGAATATGGATATTTTTTTGGGGATTTTGTGCAATTAACTTTTGCATTTTGGCTCCAAATTTGATTTTAATGCTTGGGGAATGTCAAAAATATTTCCAAGACCTAAAAAGTTTTTTCAAAAATCATTTATATAAAAATGAATTTATTTCAAAACCGGTTTTTGCAAGAATGATGTTTTGAAAATTTTGTTCAAACTTGGTTTTGATCAATCTAAGAATGAGTAAGTTTATGTTTGAGCTTTTCAAAATTGAAACTTTACATTATCCTAAGCAATCACTCAATTACCGAATATGAGTCTTCGATGCTTCGATTTGTTTCTTCAAATTGATTCTTCCCTTGAAGCTTTTCCCTTGAAGCTTTTGCAATATTCTTGATCTTTGTGTTTCAGTTTGCATTGCTACTTGTGAGTGATGAGATTGATCTTCTTGTCTTTCCAACGCTTTAGAAGAATATCTTGCATATCGGTTTTTATGCTTCGTTAAACTTGATCGGATAGGTGATCCTTTCAAACTTCCTTTGACAGCTATTCTTGATTCCAAATAGAAATCTATAATCTTAATCAAGAAATTTTAACATGATTGAATTGTTATTACAAAATAAGATTAAGACCTTCAAGGTCAACACTATTTATTAATAAAATGCATATAATATTTTTTCCGGAGTTATGCAAAGTTAAGTTTACACTCTTTATTTTCTAAAATATTACTATGTATTTGTGTTTATCTGACGTTGTTTCAAAGTTTTATTAATGAAACATAAGAAAATATTTGTTAAAAAATATAAGCACATCATGCAAAACAAATTTGCACTAAATTTGTTTGATTACAAAGTTAAGTTTGCACAAAACACAATTTTGTGCAAAGGTAAGTTTGCACTCAACATAATTTAGTGCAAAGTAAAGTTTGCACTCGGTCAAAATCCTTATTTTAAAACATAATTGATAAACAAGCCCTTATCTTAGAAGAATAATGATATTTAGGCCCTTATTTCTAAAAGAATTTATTCATTAGTTTTTTTGCAAACAACATTATTATGTAAGCCCTTTTACTTTACTTCTAGAAATCCCTGTATAACTAAACATTCTTCTTATATAGTATATATCTATGTTTGCCGATATTTTCCTTTATTTACTATTTACCAAATAATGCAACATCCATGAACTAAGTAACTAACAAAAGTAGAATATAGATATAAGGAGGATTTTAAAAGAAAATTTAGCCACCGTGGAGATTTAGATTTAAGGATGATTTTAAAACTAGGCTCAGAATGTAGTTACATACATTTGAAAGGTAATCTGCATACCACCCCCTTCCTATCTAGTAGCCTTATTCTCCTTGGTAGGATTTTTTTCATCAACATTCAACAGAGCTTATATTTCATATGAAACACCCCCATTGACAATATTTTACTGTGGTTGCTTAATTTTTTTTTACTATTGTACATTTTGCATATTTACTCCTTTAATGAGTTCATTGTCTAACCTAATCTAACGTTTTCAACAACCAAAATGTAGGTTCAATATATTTTCAATCTAAAAAGAATTAAAAGTAGACTGAATTTGACTGAATTGTTTTTATTTTTTGAAAGAATCTTTTAATCATATTTTTTGATCTTGGGTAAAATATTTTTTAACAAATTAAACTCAAGGTCAAATGTGAAAATCATCCAAACACGTCTGTCAATATGATTTGAAAATAGTCCAAAAATTGGATTGATGTATCGTGAACACTCTTAAAAACAAAAAATCAAGATGACCAATAATATACAAAAACATAAAATATGTCCTAAAAATGTTAGTCAATAATATTTTTTGATTTTTTTTTACCTAATTCTATAGCAATGCCGGATCTTGTTTAATTATCTTAATTAGTAGATTTTAAATATTAAATTTTCATTAACTTTGGATATTTTTATTTTAAGTTATGGCATTTTTTAATGTGGACAAAATTATTTGTGTATGAGAGTTTTAATTTTTCTGGATTTTTTTGTGTACTTAATTCTATAGTCATAATGGATCTTGTTTAATTGACCTTGATTAGTAGATTTTAAATATTAAATTTTTATTAAATTTGTATCTTTTTATTTTAAGTTACGACATTTTTAATGTGGACAAAATTATTGGTGTGTGAGAGTTATAATTTTTCTTTATTTCTTTTACATAATTTTACAGTCGTGATGGATCTTGTTTAATTGATCTTAATTATTAAATTTCAAATATTAAAATTTTGATCTTTTTATTTTAGGTTATGATAGTTTTAATGTAGACAAAATTATTGGTGTGTGAGAGTTTATTGTGTATATATTATTAGTGTGAGTGTTTTAACGTTGATGTGACATTTGAAGTGTGTATACAATTTAGCTTGGACGGATCTTGTTTAATTGATCTTGGTTAGTAGATTTTAAATATTAAATTTTCATTAAATTTGGATATTTTTATTTTAAGTTAGACAAAATTATTGGTGTGTGAGAGTTTTAATTTTTCTTGATTTTTTTGTTTACATAATTCTATCGTCATGATGGATCTTGTTTAATTGATCTTGATTAGTATATTTTAAATATTAAATTTTTATTAAATTTGGATATTTTTATTTTGAATTATGACATTTTTAATGTAGACAAAATTATTGGTGTGTGAGAGATTTTATTTTTCTTATTTTTTTTACATAATTTTATAGTCGTGATGGATCTTGTTTTATTTATCTTGATTAGTAGATTTTAAATATTAAATTTTGATGTTTTTATTTTAAGTTATTGCATTTTTAATGTAAAACAAAATTATTGGCATGTGAGAGTTTATTGTGTATATATTATTGGGGTGATTGTTTTAACTTTGATGTGACATTTTGAGTTGTGTATAAAATTAATCTAAGGACGGACCTTCTTTAATTGATTTTGGTTAGTATATTTTAAATAGTAAATTTTCATTAAATTTGGATCTTTTTATTTAAAGTTATGGCATTTTTTATTGGAAACAAAATTATTGGTGTGTGAGAGTTTTAGTTTTTCTTGATTTTTTTTGTTTACATAATTCTATAATCATGACGGATCTTATTTACTTGATCTTGATTAGAAGATTTTAAATATTAATTTTTTATTAAGTTTGGATCTTTTTGTTTTAAGTTATGACATTTTTAATGTAGACAAAATTATTGGTGTATGAGAGTTTTAATTTTTCTTGATTTTTTTTTACATAATTTTATAGTTGTGATGGATCTTGTTTAATTGATCTTGATTAGTCGGTTTTAAATATTAAATTTTGATCTTTTTATTTTAAGTTATGACATTTTTAATGTAGACAAAATTATTGGTGTGTGAGAGTTTATTGTGTATATATTATTGGTGTGATTGTTTTAACTTTGATGTGACTTCTTGACATGTGTATAAAATTTGCCTAAGGACGGATCTTGTTTAATTTATCTTGATTAGTAGATTTTAAATAGTAAATTTTCATTAAATTTGGATCTTTTTATTTTAAGTTATGTCATTTTTTAATGTAGACAAAATTATTGGGTTGTAAGAGTTTTAGTTTTTCTTATTTTTTTGTTTACATAATTCTATAGTCATGATGCATCTTGTTTAATTGGTCTTGATCAGTAAATTTTGAATATTAAATTTTTATTAAATTGGATCATTTTATTTTAAGTTATGACATTTTTAATGTAAACAAAATTATTGGTATGTGAGAGTTTTAATTTTTCTTGATTTTTTTTACATAATTTTAAAGCCGTGATGGATCTTGTTTAATTGATCTTGATCTGTAGATTTTAAATATTAAATTTTTATTAAATTTTGATCATTTTATTTTAAGTTATGGCATTTTTAATATAGACAAAATTATTGGTGTGTGAGAGTTTATTGTGTATATATTATTGGCGTGAACGTTTTAACTTTGACGTGTGTATAAAATTTATCTAAGGGTGTAGAACTAATGCACACCATAATATGTGCATTTTTAACCATTAGATTATTATATTTTTTGGAGATAGTTTTTGGTCAAAAATTGTATTTTGGAATAAAGATTAATGTGGACAAATTTTTTGGTGTGTGAGACTTTAAATTTTTCTTTAATTTTTTTTTACATAAATTTATTGTCTTGGTAGATCTTATTTAATTGATCTTTTTTAATATATTTTAAATACTAGATTTTAGTCTTTTTATTTAATGTTATGGCATTTTTAATGTAGACAAAATTATTGGTGTGCAAGAGTTTATTGTGTATATATTATTGGTGTCAGTCTTTTAACTTTGATGTGATATCTTGATGTGAATAAAATTCATCTAAGTTTGTAGAACTAATGCACACCAGAACATTTGCATTTTTAACCACTAGATTCTTATATTTTTTGAAGAATGTTTTGGTCAAAGATGGTATTTTGTAATATAAATAGTATTGTGGGTTATCTCTTTGTACTTTTTTTTAATGTACTAAATCTAGCAATACATTGTGAATTGTATATTTAATTATTAATTATACATATCATTTTTGAAATGAAGGTCTAAAATTTATCCGCTAAAAAGGCATTTACTTAATTATAGAAAATTTAACTATATTAACACTCCAAAAAGTATTTTAGTTCTCAAAAATCATTTTTAGTGATACCGTGTATAGATATTTTGGAACATTTTTTAGTCACTAAAAATAATTTTGAAATGATAGAATATTTTTGTGAAATACTAATATTGTTACCCTATGAAACACATATACGATATCGGATACGACATTGAACCAATACAATGATACGGCAAAATTAGAAAAATTTTGAATACGATACGACTTAGATTCGGATAGTAAAATATAATTATATATATATATATTTAATTATTTAACTATTCAATTATTCAATTATAAATTTTTTATAAATTTATGAATAATATCATCAATATTCATAAAACTAAAGTAAACAACTGAGTAATTTAACTGCATAATAATTTAAAAGTAGATATAATATTTTAACCTGAATACTAGAAAAATGACAAAGACTGAACAACGATAATTGTAGACAAAGGATGGAGTTAGGGATGGCAATAAAACCCAACCTGGTGAATTTGCGACCCGACCTGACCCGGATGAAGTGGGTTTGGAGCGAATTATTTTGAGCCCGGGCGGGTTCGAGTCGGGTTCGGGTTTTGTCTTAAAAAAACCCGACCCGACCCGTATATATATTGTTGTTTTTTTTAAAAGAAAACCATAGAGCCTAGACCATCCCAATTGTTTAACCTCCGTTCTCCTCATTTCTCAGTCTGTCACTCTATCAGTCTCTCTCTCTCCCCTCTCCCACACGGCCACACTCACAGTTGAGAGATGCACGCCACTAGCTCCGATAACTCCTCCTTTTCAACCTCCCACGCCACCTTTCTTCCAACTCCCACACGGCCACGCCAGCGTGCCACTACTCCTCCACCACTGGCCAATCTATTCTTCCACAGGTAAAGTTCGATCTCACATTTGTATATGTTGATGTTGCAAGATTTAGATAAAATTAGGGATTTTATACTTTTAGTGTTAATGAATTTTGTATAGAGATAATGGATTAGTGAATTATGTATGCATATAAAAAATTAGTGGACATCTAATACACCATCTGATTATGGCATGAGCATGTAGATTTGTAAAATTTTCATAGTTTTCCTACTTCCTCTATTTTTTTATGGTCTGTAGCTCCACTCTTGTTAAAAATGTTAGAGGAAGAAAAGGTTTTCTGGGGCATGGCGGGGCAGGGCAGGGCAGGGCTCCGAGTCAATCATGTGGGGCGGGTTTGGGTTTAAAAAAAGAAACATGTCTCAAATTCGGGGCGGGCTAATGTATATGCGAGTCGGGTTTGGTAATGGCCAAAACCGCCTCATACCCTACCCGTTGCCATCCCTTGGCGGAGTATTTTGGTCGATCGATTCATCTTCTGATAAAAGGGTTGACTTATTCATTGAACTATAAAAAGAAAGGCTAGGTGATGTTTGGTTAATGTTTTGAGTTGAGTTTTCAGCTGAGTTTTTAAAATTTGGTATTTGGTAGAATTTGGAAGTATGTTGAAAGGTGAATTTGGCTTTTGTTTGAGTATTTTTCAACCAACTAAAAAATCTCATAATTAAAAAAAAATAGTCACAATGGATCTTATCTTATAGACCTTTTCGAGTAGATTTCAAATATATATATTTTTTTTATCTAATTTTGATTTTTGAATTTAAAGTTACAAGTGTTTTAAAAGTTTTTTTAAAGAGAGAAAGTAAAATGAAATAAATTTTGAGAAGTGTAAAAGTAAAGTTGATTTTAAGTTGAGTTTTTAAAATTTTGAAAAAAGAACACCCACCAAACAAGGGCCTCACTTTTTGAGATTTATATATTAAAAGAATTATTTGTTATTTTTAAAGCGACCCCAATAAAAAAAATTACAAAACTTACTCTGCCGTAACCTCCAGGTATCTCTCCCACATCCAAAATTTAAAAAATAAAATAAAAAATAATGGTTACTCAGATGTGTATCATGTATATTTGTGCATGGCATTTATTTGATATCGATACTCCGATCATAACTGAATTAAGTATCCGTGTTTTAGAGTTGTTACCTATAAAAAATAGAAAAATTAAATTTGAAATAGGTGAAATATATATATATATGTATATATAGACGCATATAATTACATTATTGTATAAAATAAATGCAAATGTTCCTTACACTTGTGTGTTGTCTTCACTGATTGGGTGCCTCGTCTTTTAAAATTTCAACTAAAATAAATAAGCAATCATGATATTAGCTGGATTCCATTTTCTTCAATATATATCCCTTTAAACTATTAATACTAAGAACTAGGTGCTCATTTATAGTCTGCATTTTGGTGAAAATTTATAGTCTGCTTGTATATGAAATGGTTTGATATAGACATTGTAGGTAGATTACCAAAGCAAAATGTACAATAGTAAAAAATATAATATGAATTTTTAAACCTACATTGCGATAAATAATCCTTTTTTTTGACAAAAAAATAAACCGCCAAGCCGGCGACCAACAAAACCAAATTACAAACTCATATAAACAATATGCTCATAAAATGCCTTATGTGTTAAGCCTTTAGCGAACGGATCCGTAATCCTAGAGTTTGTGCTTATATGCTCTATAGACACGACAACTCTGAACTATTCTTTAACAACAAGAAAGTTAATATCTATGTGCTTTAGATTTATAAAAATTTCTGTTGTTATCGAATATAGCACAATCAATTTATTGTCACAAAATATCTTTAGTGGTCTTTCGACAATATCCACAATCCGCAACCTAGTGACAAAATTTGACAGCCATATTCCATCATAAAATCGAAATCAGAATACCATATGATCTCCAACTGATCTAATTTTCGATACGTAAGTATATAATCCTTTTGTTGTCTTTAAATACCTTATAACCCGTTAATTGGTTGCTTTCCGAAGATATATCATAGGGTTACTTAAATATCTACCAAATATCTTTATTATGAACGTTAAACCCAGATGCGTTCATACTTTATGATACATCAGACTCTCTACAATTAATGCATAAGAAATCTTTTACATCTCTTTCTTTTCAACCTTATTTTGAGGCACTGGCTGAGACATAAATATATTATCTCCTTTAACAATGAGAGTATCTCCTGAATGACAGTCTTTCATGCCAAATATGGTAAGAATTCTTTCAATATATCTATTTCGTGAAAACCCTAGGATACTCGACAATAATGTCGATGTATCTGTATTCCTAATACAAAAGAGATATTATCAACATAAAATACCAGGAAGATAATGTTATTCCCATTGAACTTATGATATACATAATCATCAACCGAATTTACCTCAAAACCGTATGAGATAATAACTTGATGAAATATGTAATACCATTGACGGAAAACTTCCTTAAGGCCATAGATGGATTTCTTTAATTTCACTTATTCTTGAGATTGTTGAGTTTGCTATATAGTAAGTTTTTTCAACATTGTCTTGATGATCCTAATTTGCATATGAAACAATGTTAGAAATTTGTTCCTAAACATTGTCAATAGCAGTACTTGGAATTTGAATAAATTCATCTTCAAAGACAATGTTTATAACTTTATCTTCCCCCTCAAACTCAATAATCTCAAGAAATTTGGCATTTTCCGTCTTAATAAAGGATTTATTCTAGTGATCATAAAATTTATAATCTCTCGATCTTTCAGTGTATCTAACAAAGTAGCAGCTAATTATTTTTTACTCCAATTTCTTTTCTTTATGGCCTTAATACAGCTGGACAACCTATTTTAGCAACTACTTCGATATAACACTGTTTAAAATATGTTGCAGTCTTAAGTGTTTCTTCCTAAAGTCATTATGGTAGAGAAGAATAATTAATCACGCGCTTTTTTCTATATCCTTAACCTTCTGTATTATCTCTCAGCAACACTGCTCATACTAGGTTTGCCTAGCATGGTGTACCGTGAAACGATTCCACATTTCTCTAGGAATTTCACAAAGATTCAGAATGTTGTTTACCTTATCCGTTATATGTACAGTAGTATTCACCACCCACGATCAGATTTCACGGCTTTAATTTTCTTACCTAGTTGATTTTCAACTCCGACTGTAAAAGTCATAACAACGTTTAAGGATTATAACTTCTCATTAATTAAATATAGGTACCCTTAATAATTGTCATGAACATAATAAAATATTGTTAACCATTCTAGAAGGCCGTATAGAACAGATCACAGATATCCGCATGAATTAGTTCTAAGACAATTGAACTCCTAATGGCACCTAGTTTCCTTATGTTTGTCCATTTGCTCTTTACACATTCAATATAGATTTTAAAATCTGTTAAATCAAGGGGTTTCAAGAATTTCACAAGTTTCTTAATTTTCTATTTAGAGATTTATCTCAAATGCTTGTGCCATAACATGGAAGAATTCTTATCAGTTAATTTATGCTTTGTATCATGTGAATCAATTTTCAAAGTTTCATTGCATGAGGTGATTTTATCCGTATATAAGTTATCAATTAAAGAACTAGTAGCAAAATATTTAAATCTTGGAAAAGACTAACTTTATTATTTTTAAATGAACAAGAATCACCGAATTTGTCCAAATGAAAATAGAAATTATGTCTAAATGACAATACTATATAAGTCTCTCCCAAATCCAAAAGTAACTAGTCTTTAGTGATAACTTAAAAGTTCTTATAACCTCAACTGTAACTGTGTCGTCATCGCCCTGATAGATGAATCTTTCAGCATAAATTGGCTTTCGACTTCACAGATAACCTCTAAATACACTTATGTAAGTAAAATAATTAGAATTTACTCACTAAGTAATCACATGTACATAAATTAAATTAACTACTGACCTAACTCTAATGAGAAGTATATAATACTTTACACGCCAAGTGGCATATTTGGAACATTACTATGTATATCCTTTTTGCAAAGTAATTGACAAATTCTTTATCATATTTCTTTTGTAATTACTATAGTTTTGTTCCAACTGCAGCTTCTTTATTTTTTTTAGACGGTCACCACTGTCGAATGTCACATCAACATCAGTTTTCTCCTTTTGACTCCTTTCATTAAAATATATTAATCCATAAAATTAAGAATATACATATATTAATCTGTATATATATTATGTAGATGCCGTATGGTCACAATCGTGACTATATATATTAAACAAACAAACAATTAAAATATATATCTCTGAACCATTTAAACTTATTATAACCGAAACTTTAATATTATTATATAATAATAATAATTTTCTAAATCTCTTAATAATTCAACATGAAGTCACTCTGATACAACTTGTTGGAATTAAATCACTTAAGTCATCATGTCAAATCATCAAGATCTAAGTAAAACACAATTAAACCGCGTACCTAGATCCATGACAAACAAATGCGGAATACGAGGATCGATCATAATAATAGCGCGGATCGAGCGGGTACGTGTTCTTCCTCAACCAAATCGCTTTAGTTTCTTGATGGGAATTTTTGGTTCTCTTCCAGATGGGGAGAAGGGAGCCGTGTTTTGATTTGGTGTATTGGGGACCATAACCCTAATATTTTCTTTATATACAGACTAATTAGAGTTCCCATTAAACCCTAATAAGCCCATATAAGGTATCTACACATTTGGTCCAAATTTATTTGAGTAGTCTATGGGCTTAACTAAAAATTAATTAGACCACTAAAAATTAGCCCATTAATTTAAATAGCAAATATAATTGAAATATTATAATATGTTGCCCACATAAATTAGAAAATATAAATTTTTTAACATTGATTTCCCTTCCGTGAACCAAACTATGCTTAAAGGCTAACAATTATTTCATTAAAATATCATATGCCATTAGAATCTCACAGGATATACATCTTATTTCACTTCACATCTTTTTAACAATAACTACTTTTGAAATAATCAATACAATTATAAAACTTTTGAAATAATCAATACAATTTACTATGATTTGGTTTGTGCATATGCGGGGAAATATTAGAATGGCTTATATACACTCTCCTCCTCTACCTAAATTATATGAAATATATATATATATATATATAATTAAGAATTCGGGAAGTACTGAGAGATTGATTTGGAATTCAAAATTCAGTATTGTGTAGTTAATATCATAGTTCGGCATATTTATTATGTACAATAAGTTTGTAGGTCAAGATTTTTACTCATTTGAAATTTGTGTCATGATTTATTTCAAATTTAAAATATGAATAAGAAGTGTTGATCAAAATATTGAATTCCAGCAGTTACAAAAACTCTTAGTGGCTAGTGTTTGTGTTCCCGCACAAGTGGAATTAATCGAGATGGTGAAAGGTGGCATGGACATTCGGTGGGGAAAAAAAAATACAACATGTAAATGATAAATGGACCTTGCAAACTAAATCAAAATAAAGGGTTATTTGTACTTTGGCATCTAAAATTTATAGCGAAACTGACTTTGACACCCAATATTTTAAAATTTTGCATTTTGGCGCCCATTTTTCACAGCACCGTCAACTACCTTCCTTGACTGTTAGGTCAACCAAAAAGGCAAAGCAAAATACCCCTTGCTACCATGAAAAACAACATATTATTTTATTAAACTATTCGTTCTAGAACAAATAAAAAAATAGTTTGAAGGATTGTCACGTGAAACATGAAAATATGGTCCAAGTAAAAGAGTTATTTTAAACCGGTTTATTTTTAAAAAACCATTTACCATTTCAAATTGAACTTTTATTATATATATATATATATATATATTAGTGGTCCATATTTTTTATACGAAAAATATTTCTAAATAATTTTGGCCTTAGCACTTTTTATTATTATTTTTTAAGCGTTAAATGCAAATTTTAGTTGAGTACAAATTTCAAATTAATGAATGGGAATAAAAAAAATTATATTTTGTTCTTGTTCCTTACTAATTTCAAAATATGAACGCAAAAGTTATTTAAGCTTTTCATACGCCTCATATCATGAGTAAAGGATGGAAAAAAATTCCTATACAAACCAATTTAAAATTGGTTCATATAAAAATTTAAAAATAATCGACAATACTATAATTCTTTTAGATATTCCTTTTTATCTCTTCTATATATATATATAAAAATTTAAAAATAATCGTTTAACATATAAATTAAAACAATACTATAATTCTTTTAGATATTCCTTTTTATCTTAATATATTTGTGTTCTCTCTATATATATATGCCAAAATGGTTAAGTGGTGAATGAGTCTTTTCTAATTTATTTTTTTCATTAATCATTTTTGAGGCAAGATAGGCTCTCTCTGCAAAGGCATGGACCGAAATGCAACATACAAAATGCCGGACCAAAAAGCGAGCCTTGTGCGGGCTAACCACTTAATCATTTAAAAATTATTTGCAGTTTTATTTTGTTTAACATATAATTCTGTCTCATTAAAACAAGACAATTCAAAAAATTTCCTCTCATACAAAAACTTGATAACAAATTGGGAAACAGACGGTTTACCGAGGGACGGCGTACACTTGGTTCTCATGAGATCATTATCAATTGAATACATAATTAAATCCAATTAAATTTTTTTTAGGAATTTTGAAAATATTTTTAAATTGTTTTGGTATTTATTCTGATTTCTAAGACCCGTTATTATATGTTAGCATGGGTATGTGCGATAGAGAGAATGAGAAGGCATGTTGGGGGGGCATTTTAGGTAAATTTTTTTTGTTGACCAAATTGTCAAAGATGAATGACGGAGCTGTTAAAAATAGGTATCAAAACCTAATTTTTTAAAATGTTAAAGTTAATTTCAATGCAAGAACTCGTGTGAATGGGTTACATTAGATGTGATGTTAAAGTTAATTATTCGCGAGGGGTCCGCTGGTCCAATCCTTGTCTACCCACTTATTAAATTTCACCTTCACCTTATTAATATTATTTGGAAAGACCTTAGCTGGCATCAAAAATACATATACATATATATATATATAAAGAAAGTACATTTCTCAAACTGTTCATTCGGACAGATTAAAATCTTTAGGAACAGCTTTCCGTCATTTAAATATTGTGGAGATAATTTTAACGATTAAAAGTTGTCGCTAAAAGTTATTGTATGAACTAATTTGTATGAGATTTTTTTTTATTTATATATATACATATATAAAAAAAATTAGAGTATATTCTCACCCTAACATAAGCTAATTATAAAAGTTAGGACCACCACCAAAGATTCATCCATGAATTGATGTTAAAAAAATGATAGTGGAAATTAGTGATCCACACCAAATAATTTCTTTCTTTCTTTTTTCAACTACTTTTTTTGTTTTTTTATTGTACAAGCAGTGCATTTATTAATTCTATTTTGGCAACTAATCACCCTATTATTATGTTGCAAGAAATGAACTTGAGAAATTAATACAGGGTCCATCTTTTTCAGTTGCGCCAAATTGTTAAATTCATTATAATTTTTTAGTTTGATATATATATATATATATATTGTTGTCTTTTGCATTGTATCTTCAGAGTTATATTTCACTTTTACAAATTGTAAAAGTTAAAGTTAGTGAGAATAAACTAGAGAATTAAAGTATTAAACATAAAATTGTTATTACATAATAACAAATCAAAGTGGCGCAGCGGAAGCGTGGTGGGCCCATAACCCACAGGTCGGAGGATCGAAACCTCCCTTTGATAAGTATAATTTTTAATTCTTGTTAAAAAGCAACACTCCTCTTTGCCATGGGCCACAACATTTTGGCTTATAATGATTCAATTTTTTTATATAACTATAGATATGTTAAAAAAGGTCAATTTCAGATCGTTGGTCCTTTTTACATAAAATTTTCGGCCGTTCAAGATTAACTATCTCTTTATAGAGCGGAGAATCCACATGCAATATCGGTGATCTGGAGAATATGGTTAGACACTAGGTAGACATAGTATCATATTAACCAGCACGCCTTTCCTGAACACCTATGCTATATTTTTCCTTTCTTATTGTACTTCCGTTCCTATATTTTGTTAGTGCAAAACTTTAAAACAATCTTAGAAATATATTTAACTATTTGATTTATTAATTAAGATGAAATTTTTTACAAGTTATAACTTGAGAAGTAAAACAAAGTATTTCAAAACTTGTTAAAATAAAATGTTACATTTTATAGTAAATTTTGACATGATTGATAAACGCATAATATTGTCATGTTTAAGCTCCTTCTCGGAGTCGCTTGACGCATTTATTGCTTTAATCCTACCTAATTATCCACTTATCTCGAGATTAGTGCTTTAGCAAGTTTTGTATCTAACATGGCCCAAGTTGGTGTGTATTTTGTAGTATTCCATGTGTTTGTAGGATTGGGATGCAATGGCATTACATGAATTGATCAAGAGCAAGCCTAGATAGCTTGCAAAAGTGCTGAGTGAAAAAGTACTAGGCCCATGATCGATCATGAGCAAAGCCATGATCGATCATGGCTTCCAAATTTTCTGGCAGAGCACTTCCATGATCGATCATGGGCAAAGCCATGATCGATCATGGCCTGGCAGGGACAGCCACCAACTTCTACTTTTAGCCTTATTTTAGGGAATTTTATCCTTAAGATATTTTCCCTTGTTTATTTTATTATTTCTTACACTTTTGTGGCTAGTTTTGAGGCCAAGGAAAGGGGTAGATAGGGATTATCTAGATTTTCACACTTACAAGTTCTAAAGAGAAGTGAGAGCTCTTGGAGTAGTGTTCTTCATTTTCCTTTGTAAGTGTTTAATTTGTAAGAATGATTTCTTCTTCTATAATACTTCTTTTTACATCTATTATGGAGTAATCTATTACTAAGGTTACGGAGGGTGATTACGATATGATTTTCGGTGATTAATGGCTCAATCCATGTTTAAAGTTTGATAAATATTTGTGAATCCTTTTCTTCATCATATCTTTCATTCTTTCAAGCTTTCTAGGTATTTTCATATTAAATTAAGACTTTATATGCCTTGCATATTTAGTGCTTGGTTGTTAATGAACATACAACATATTTATATGGTTCTAGAAAGCTTGTAGTCTCCTTCCCGCATCCATGGAGCATGAATAGTTCTTAAAACTTCATAGATGGGTTATAAATTTGTTTAGCTTATCTTTGATTCATTTATTGATATATTGAGTGCTTCTTACACTATATGTGATACTTAGACTCTTTATTTTCTATCATAAGTGATAAACGATGTGTTGATAAATTTATCTCATTAACTTCATTCCGTTTCATTATTAGGATTCACTTTCTAATTTTCATTCTTTAAATCATGAGATTTCATATAATTGCTTTATGTTAAATCTTTTTATGATGAGTTTGTCATATCTATCTCGGATTAGTTTCATCGGGAATGGGTTGCCTTGTTTCACACCCGTAGCTAAGAGATAGGAATGATGGCTTCGTCTTTGATGGAATGTTGTTTGTCTCTTTCTCGATATAGCTTCGACCCGGGAATGAGTCGCCTAGCGTCGCATCCTTTGCTATTGAGAGATACAACAACATTCGCCGTATCTCGAGAAACCTTGTGTTGAAGTCTTTGTATGAGCTAGTGATCACCGTTTCTTAAATCGCAACTTTCTTCCCAATACTTAGTGCTTTCTTATTAATTTTCACAACCGATTTACATTTACGTTGGTTCACAACCAATCCAACTTACAAAACCAAAAAAATCGTAAAATTTGTAATCCATTCCATTTTTTTTCGACTATCCATGTGGTTCGACACTCGGACTTTCGAGACTATATTATAACTTGGCGGGCCTGCACTTGCGCTCGCACAACGCAATATTCCTTCGGCGTCAAGTTTTTGGCGCCGTTGCCGGGGATTAGGCAAAAGGCGGATTCCAAATTTTGTTTAAAACCATTTTGTAAGTATCTCTCCATTTATTTAATTTATTTTTCTCTCTTATTCTTGTTTTATTTTGTAGAGTTTTCGAGGAGCTATTTGAATTGTTTTTCAAGCCCATGCAAGGGAAATTGTTCGTGGATATTCGAATTAGCCCTCCCCCATCTCCAAGAATGGCAAATCAAGGTAGAGCGGCGGACCACGAGAGCGATAACGAAGGGGAAGGTGCAAACAACATTCCTCCGGTTTGGACCATGAGGGATTATCTTCAAGCCCCTCGGGCGACATCCAACTCATGCATCGTACTTCCCACCAGTCAAGCAGGCGCGTTCTCTTTCAAACCAGGTATGCTCCAACATATCCCTTATTTTCATGGTATAGAGTCTGAAAACCCATACTTGCATTTGAAAGACTTTGAAGAAGTCTGTTCCACATTTCGTGAGGCAAACATTGACGAGGATTTCATGCGATTAAAACTCTTTCCTTTCTCCCTAAAAGATAAAGGAAAAATTTGGCTAAATGTTCAAAGACCGCAATCAATTCGGTCTTGGCAAGAGCTTCAAGCGGAGTTTTTAAAAAATTCTTTCCCGTTCATGGAACCAATCCTTTAAGAAGGGCGATATCCTAATTGTTTGCCAAAAGATAACGAAGCTTTTTATAAGTGTTGAGAAAGATACAAAGAGCTTTTAAACACATGCCCTCACCAAGGTCACGAAACTTGAAGCCTTGTCAATTTTTTCTACGAATCCCTCACCCCTGATATGCGTACTTTTGTTGAAACCATGTGTAATGGTCAATTCTTTAGTAAGAATCTCGAGGAGGCTTTGTTATATTTTGATGAACTAGCAGAAGGTGCCCAAAATTGAAACACCTATACCAAAGAACCTAAAGCCAAACCTCAAGGAAAGGATGGGTTGTACCAAATATCCAACAAGGATGACATGGGTGCGAGATTGTTCCAATTATCTAAGAAAGTAGAGGCAATGGAGGCAAGTAAGCTTAGAGAGGTCAATGTAGTATCCTTGAGCCAGTTATGTGTCATTTGTGAAAACTCGGGACACATTACCGAGGATTGCCCTACCATTCCCGCTTTCCAGGAAGTCCTCAAAAATTCCGCCCAAGTCGATGCTTTGAATCAGTATAACCAAAATCGAAACCAAAAGGACCCTTATTCTCAAAAGTACAATAAGGGATGGAAGAATCACCCCAATTTCAGTTGGGAGGAAATCAAAGTCAGAATCACAATCAATACCATCAAAACCAAAGGCAACAACAACCTTAAAACTCTTTTGCTCTACCTTAACGTCAAAATCCCAACCAAAACCTCAAAACTCTTTTGCTCCACCTCAAATTTGTCAAAATCCCAACCAAAACCTAAAACAAAATGGATCGTGATGTGCGTGAGTTAAAAACCCAAATGTCTAAGCTCACCACTGCCTTAGCTACCCAAGAAAAGGGAAAATTACCGTCTCAATCTTTAGTTAATCCTAGAGGCCAAGTTCAAGTCATTGAGGGAGGAGAGTCTAGCACCAAGTTAGAAGGGCTCAAATCTATCACAATCCTACGGAGTGGGAAGGAGGTAGACAAAACTATTGTTCCTAAAACCCCCAACTTGGCGGACATAGTTAAGCCTACAAGTGTTAAGGTTACGGAGGTTGAGAAGGTTGTGAATGAAGAGAAAAAGAGAGAGGAAGAGAAACAAGGAAAGGAGGACCTCGAAAAAATCAAAAACGGGATCAAAGTCCCTTTTTCGGAGAGATTGAACAAACCATCCAAATCTAATACCGAGATTTTGGATGTCTTTAGGCAAGTGAAAATTGACATTCCATTACTTGACGCGGTCAAGCAAATACCTTCGTATGCTAAGTTCCTCAAGGACTTATGTACTACCAAACGAATGTTGAATGTCAAGAAAAAGGCCTTTATGGCGGAGCAAGTAAGCTCCATCATGCAAGGCACGAGATCCCCCAAGTTCAAAGACCCCGGTTGTCCCACAATTTCGTGTGTCATAGGAAATTGTAGGATAAAAAATGCTTTGCTAGATTTGGAAGCAAGCGTGAATGTGCTCCCATATTCGGTATATCAACAATTGGGGTTAGGTTAGTTGAAACCCACAAGAGTTACGATTCAATTAGCGGACCAATACGTTAAGATCCCAAGAGGGATAGTTGAGGATGTGCTTGTCCAAATTGACAAGTTTTATTTTTTGGTTGATTTTATCATCCTCGATATGCAACCCGTGTCAAATCCCGCTAACGAGATTTCGATTATCCTCGAACGACCATTTCTTGCTACTTCTAATGCTATAATAAATTGCAAGAATGGAATAGTGAAGTTAGCTTTTGTAAACATGACTTTGGAGCTAAACGTGTTCTCTTTGAGCAATCAAAGAGATGATGGTGATGAATATGAAAGTGAACACGTGAACATGATAGAGTCGTGTATCCAAGACCACTTTGTGGAAAATTTTGAATCGGAGACAATGAAAGGTTATCTAACCACTTCCGATGAACCCGAGGATTATATGCAAGTGTTTTCTTAGTCTGACAAACAAGTTGAATTCTTGGAGAAAGAGGAAAACACATCATCTTTCAGCAAAAAGCTTGAAGGAAAAATAGATCTCAAGCTATTGCCTAGCAACTTGAAGTATGCCTTCTTGGGAGCTTTAGACACTTACCCTGTCATCATCTCGTCCGAACTTTGGATGCGACCAAGAGGTAATCGGGTTAGTTCATTTGCTCGGTGCAAAACCGTAAACTAAATAAGGTTGGATCATTTTCCACTCTCTTGGATCAAACTTTAGAGAGGGTAGCGACCTACCATTCCTCGATGGTTTTTCCTGGTACAATCAAATTGAGATTGGCCTAGATGATCAGGAAAAGACCACCTTTACATGTCCCTTTGGCACCTTGCTTACAAAGAATGCCTTTTGGTCTATGTAATGCACCAACCACTTTCCACGGTGTATTAGTATTTTTAGGATATGGGGACTTTAGAAGTTTTTATGGATGACTTTACCGTCTATGGTAAGTCATTTGACAATTGCTTAACTAACCTAGAATAGGTTTTGAAAAGTTGCGTGGAAAAACAATTGGTGTTGAATTGGGAGAAGTGACACTTTATGGTTACCAAGGGTATCGTATTGGGGCAGATCATTTCATCAGAAGGAATTGAAGTCGACAAAGCAAAGATCGAACTGATTACCAAACTGCCTACACCCAAGAATGTGAAAGATGTCTGATCATTTCTGGGACATGCCGGGTTTTATCAGAGGTTTATCAAGAACTTCAGTTCTATTTCCAAGCCGATGTGCAATCTACTCCTCAAGGACGCACCATTTGAATGGGATGCCAAGTGCGAAGAAGCTTTTATCTCTCTGAAGCATATGTTTACTACTACACCGATAATGCAGACACCGGACTGGAGCTTGCCATTCGAGCTCATGTGTGACGCGAGCGACTATGCGGTTGGAGCGGTTCTTGGTCAACGGAAAGACAAAAAACCTGGTGTAATATATTATGCAAGCAGGACTTTGAACGATGCACAAATGAATTACACCACAACAGAGAAAGAGCTTCTGGCAATTGTCTTCGCCTTGGACAAGTTTTGATCCTATTTGATAGGATCACCCATCGTTATTTTCACGGATCACGCGGCGTTAAAGTACTTGTTCACGAAGAAGGATGCCAAGCTGCGGCTTCTTAGGTGGATACTCCTGTTGCAAGAGTTCCATTTAAGCATTAAGGATAAAAAGGGAGTCGAGAACGTGGTGGCCGATCATCTGTCTCGGCTCACTTTTCCAAACAATATCGAAGAAAGCCCAATCCAAGATTCGTTTCTAGACAAGCAATTGTTGGCAATCACGACACTCCCATGGTATGCAAACATTGTAAACTATCTTGTAATTGACAAGATACCGAAGTCATAGGGCACACAAGATAGAAAAAGGTTCTTGAGCGAAGTGGGTCGATTCTATTGGGATGAACCATATGTGTTCAAATATTGTGCAGATCAGATTATCTGCCGGTGCATTCCGAATGAAGAAATAGAGAGAGTTTTGTCCTCTTGTCATACCGAAGCTTGTGGAGTTCTCAGCAAAGAAGACTACCGCCAAGATTATGCAAAGCGGACTTTACTGGCCGTCGCTCTTTAAGGACGCACAATGCTTTTGCAAAGCATGTCAAAGATGCCAGATGTTTGGAGGGATCTCCAAGAGGAATATGATTCCACTCAATCTAATTCTGATGATTGAAATCTTCGATTGTTGGGGCATCAACTTTGTGGGACCATTCCCATCCTCCTACGGTAACCTTTACATTCTAGTTGCTGTAAATTATTTTTCAAAATGGGTGGAAGCCCAAGCATGCGAAAAAAAAAACGATCACAAAGTGGTGATCCGATTCTTGAAAGAACACATTCTTACACGCTTTGGTACTCTTAAGGCAATAATAAGCGATGGCGGTACACACTTTTGCAATAGACCATTTCAATCATTAATGCAAAAGTATGGTGTAAACCACAAAGTATCGCTCGCTTATCATCCTCAAACTAATAATCAAGCCGAGTTGGCAAATAGGGAGATCAAACAGATTCTAGAGAAAATGGTAAACCCGAACCGCAAGGATCGGTCGTTAAGACTGACCGAGGCACTTTGGGCTTACTGTACTGCATATAAAACAACTCTAGATATGTCTCCCTATCGCATTGTGTACGAAAAATCATGTCATTTGCTAGTAGAGTTGGAACACAAATCATACTGGGCAACTAAGATGGTTAACATTGATTTAGAAAAAGCCGGGCTTGATCGTAAGTTACAAATTGATGAAATATAGGAATTAAGAAGCGATGCATATGACAACGCGAAGATAAGGAAGGAACGTGCCAAAAATTTTCATGATAAATCCATTTTGAGAAAAGAATTCAAACTTGGGCACAAAGTTCTTATTTATGACACGCGTTTGCACCTCTTCCTGGGAAAGTTAAAGTCTCGTTGGATTGGCCCATACATTGTCCGACATATATTTCCTTTTGGGGCCATGAATGTTGAGGATCCCAAAACTGGCTATGTTTTCAAAGTGAATGGACAACGTCTCAAACCATTTTTGGAATTCCCACCTCAAGAGGAATCCACCCCTCTTGAAGACCCGACTTATGCCTAAAAAGCATGGGTCGATTTTGTAAATAATATTTTTTGTTAGTATTTTTGAGTTTCAAGAATTGTATCAGAGGTTTGGGTGTAATTGGATATGAACGGACCAAGTTGGGGGAAGTGCTAAGGTGTTACAAGTGAGAAAATTTCATGGGAGAAAATTTTGTGAAGGCCATGATCGATCATAAGCATAGCCATGGTCGATCATGGGAGCAAAAATGGGCGGCAGGACACTTTCATGATCGATCATGGTGAAAATTTTGGGTGGCATAACACTTCCATGATCGATTATGGGTAAAGCCATGATTGATCATGGTCCAAATTAAAAGCAGAGCATCCGCGATTCTTCCCCAAAATCGAGCACCCCAATCCTTGTAAACCCCCATTTCTCTCCATCTCCCTTCTCTAAACCTTCTCCCATCATCAAATCAAATCCTCCCCTTCCCTTTCCACCTCCATATTCCTCCAATTTCACCCCCAAATTCCAAACCCATCTAAGAATCAGCCCCCCTTTCTCTCTCCTAAACCCCATTTCGAGCCCTAGCCCCCAAAATTTAAAATTTCTCTTTACCCTTACTTTCCTAAGCACCTCTTTCCACATCAATGGCCTCTATTGATCCGGTTAACAAGCCCGAGGTGCTTCAAGCTGTGCGGGGTGGGTATCGCGGGTTCTGTAGCCGCCAAGAGCATGATTGGTGGAACTTCGCTTTCAAGAATCGGGCTGTGATGATCGAGAGATATGTGCTCATTGACTCTTTGGACGATTTCCCCCAAATAGGAAGCCTTCGAGAGACACGAGAGGTGGGTGCAATACTTACGACAAATAGGTAACCAATGCAATCTTACCTTGTGTCGTGAATTTGTTGCAAGCTTTGTGCGTGTGCCCAATTCTGCCTATTCCTTTGTTGCCCACGTGCGTGGGAGAGCTGTGCCCTTTAACATCGAGGTTGTAGTAGAGTCACGGGAATTTCGGACAATGCCGGATAATAACTATGATCTCCCTCATTCAACCCGAATTCCATATCCCACAAATGACGACTTAGCCACATTTTTGGCCGGCTGTCCAATGACTTGGATTGGCTCGCAATTTGATTGGAATAATCTAGCAGATCGATATAGGACCTTGTGGCTCATTGTAGCCAATGCGATAGACCCCACCTTGCACATTTAACACTTGTATCCCTATCATGCTTATGTTCTGTATGTCATCGCGCGCAATAGGCCATGTTGTTTGGTTCGCTACATAATGCGAAAAATCATGAAAGTTTACGATACGGTGGCTCATAATGAAACGATAAAATTTGGTGTTCTACTAACCTGCATTTATCTGGAAGCAGGTGTCCAAGAAAGGGACACTGATGTCAAAAAAATGTAGCGAGCCCCGATAAACAGGTCCACCCAAGCTAGAGCCGCCGGCCAATTGAAAAATTGGCGGCCAAGTTCTTCAGCCGCACCTCCACCAGTTGAGTAAGAAGAAGAAGCACCAGAAGAGGCTGGACTCGATGCTCCGGGTCCTTCGAGGAGAAGAAGAAGAGCAAGCTCGGGGCCCGTTGGCGACAATAGGGAGTTCATGAGAGAGCAGTTTGAGAAAATGAATGCTTTGATGCAAACCGGGTTCGCGAGCATAAATGAGAGGGTTGAGATTATGGGGTTACGTCAAGATCGTTTAGAGGCGAACATTGCAGCCCAAGTCGAGGCTCGAGTTCAGGCACAGATGGCGACTCAACAGGAGTTCATATGCCGGCAGTTCGAGGCGCTGTATGGTCGTTTTCCCCCACCCCCACCACCCGACATGTGATGAATTTACTAAACCTGGGAACTCTTTAATTAGTTATATTTATGCTTAGTTTTATTTTATTTCTTTTGGGTTGTATTAGAATTCAGACATGATGTTAACTTTAGAACGTGGTTTTAATGGTTGAATGTTATGATTTTTGCTAATAGATTTTAATTTAACCCGTTTATTGTATAGTTGTTGTATATCTCTTATTTTTGTCTCATTGAAAGCAAAGCCAAAGTAGCCCATTCGTGCATTTTCTTGTTCTCTTTCCATTGAGGACAATGTTTCTTTCAAGTTGAGGGGGGTACGTTATTTTGTTTCGGCTTGTTTTTGTCTATTTCCATGAGTTGAAGAGATGTGTTTCATTTTTTTTATGAAGTTTGAAAATTGATGAATGATTGAGCTTTTGTTCAAATGAAGACTATTGTTTCATTAGCTTTTGGCATGAATTCTTTGATTCAGATAGGAATTTGAATGATAATATAAATTGCCTTGCTTCACTTAGTCTTATATCCCGTTATATTGTCTTGTTTTACATGCTAGATTGCTTCGGTTGTTTCCAATTCGGTAATCACACTTAGATTTATTTTCATTGAGAGAAGAGAAATTTTTGTCCAAAAATGATGGAAGCTCTTTCGAAAAGATCCTCCAATGAGAGGACAAAAGCCTAGCACTTTGATAACTTGGATGACTTTTTATCCTAATATTGACTTAAAGCTTCACTTAACTAAATCTTAAGTCTCTTTGTCTAATATTATGGATGGGTAAAGGTTACCATATGGGAAAGGGAGCTTCCTTCAAGCTCCAATGCATGAGCAGTATAATGAGAAAATTTGATAAGTGAGACCGCTACCCCCCCCCCCCCATAGAGATGAAAACTGCCCTGATATAATTTAGCGGAATTTCCAAGTAAAAGATAAAGAAAGTGTTTAGAATCGACAAATCTTGGAGCTTTTGTTTTTGAAAAAGTTCTCTCTTCCTTCTTAAATGATTATGACTTTTTGTGTTTATATTGAATTGTTTGAATCGAAATTTAGTATGTGAGCATTGGAGAATATGAGATTGTGTTCTAAAGGAGATAGGCGAATTAGATGATCATCCAAAAATCCGTCATTCTGGAAAGTTGATAGTAATGCCTCTTGCTTTGCAAATTGAAACTTGAATCTTCATTCTCATCATTCATCATGATCAAACTTTTGATCTTTGTAGGTATCATTTCTGAAAACCTTTACAAGATATAACTCGTCTTCTTTGGGAACTTAGAAGTTAACAACTTTTTGTATAGCATATTCTTTTTGTAATTATATATATTTTTGTCTTGCTAAGGGACTAGCAAGAGGTAAGTTGAGGGGAGTTGATAAACGCATAATATTGTCATGTTTAAGCTCCTTCCCGGAGTCGCTTGACGCTTTGTTGCTTTAATCCTGCCTAATTATCCACTTATCTCGAGATTAGTGCCTTAGCAAGTTTTGTATCTAACATGGCCCAAGTTGGTGTGTATTTTGTAGTATTCCATGTGTTTGTAGGATTGGGATGCAATGGCATTGCATGAATTGATCAAGAGCAAGCCTAGATAGCTTGCAAAAGTGCTGAGTGAAAAAGTCCCAGGCCCATGATCGATCATGGCTTCCAAATTTTCTGGCAGAGCACTTCCATGATTGATTATGGGAAAAGCCATGATCGATCATGGCCTGGCGGGGATAGCCACCAACTTCTACTTTTAGCCTTATTTTGGGGAATTTTGTCCTTAAGATATTTTCTCTTGTTTATTTTATTATTTCTTAGACTTTTGTGGCTTGTTTTCAGGCCAAGGAATGGGGTAGATAGGGATTATCTAGATTTTCAAACTTACAAGTTCTAGAGAGAAGTGAGAGCTCTTGGAGTATTGTTCTTCATTTTCCTTTGTAAGTGTTTAATTTGTAATAATGATTTCTTCTTCTATAATACTTGTTTTTGCATCTATTATGGAGTAGTCCATTACTAAGGTTACGGAGGTTGATTGCGATATGATTTTCGGTGATTAATGGCTCAATCCATGTTTAAAGTTTGATAAATATTTGTGAATCCTTTTCTTCATCATATCTTCCATTCTTTCAAGCTTTCTAGGTAATTTCATATTAAATTAAGACTTTATATGCCTTGCATATTTAGTGCTTGGTTGTTAATGAACATACAACATATTTATATGGTTCTAGAAAGCTTGTAGTCTCCTTCCCACATCCATGGAGCTTTTTCCTCTTTGTAGAAATTATGAATAGTTCTTAAAACTCCATAGATGGGTTATAAATTTGTTTAGCTTATCTTTGATTCATTTATTGATATATTGAGTGCTTCTTACACTATATGTGATACTTAGACTCTTTATTTTCTATCCTAAGTGATAAACGATGAGTTGACAAATTTATCTCATAAACTTCGTTCCGTTTCATTGTTAGGATTTACTTTCTAATTTTCATTCTTTAAATCATGAGATTTCATATACTTGCTTTATGTTAAATCTTTTTATGATGAGTTTGTCATATCTATCTCGGATTAGCTTCATCGGGAATGGGTTGCCTTGTTTCACACCCGTAGCTAAGAGATAGAAATGATGGCTTCGTCTTTGGTGGAATGTTGTTTGTCTCTTTCTTGATATAGCTTCGACCCGGGAATGAGTCACCTAGCGTCGCACCCTTTGCTATTGAGAGATACACCAACATTGCCCATATCTCGAGAAACCTTGTGTTGAAGTCTTTGTATGAGCTAGTGATCACCGTTTTCTTAAATCGCAACCGACTTCCCAATACCTTAGTGCTTTCTTATTAATTTTCATAATCGATTTACATTTACATTGTTTCACAACCAATCTAACTTACAAAACCAAAAAAACCATAAAATCTGTAATCCATTCCATTCATTTTCGACTACTCCTATGGTTCGACACTCGGACTTCCGAAACTATATTATAACTTGACGGGCCTGCACTTGGGCTAGCACAACGTGATATTCCTTCCGGGTCAATGATATAATCCAATAAGATTCATATCTATATTATAAAACACCATCTTTGACCAAAATTTTCTCTAAAAAGTATAAGAATCTAATGGTTAAAAATACACATATTATGATGTGCATTAGTTCTACACCATTGGATGAGTTTTATACACACATCAAGATGTCACATCAAAGTCAAAACACTCACACCAATAATATACACACAATAAACTCTCACATACTAATAATTTTGTCTACATTAAAAATGCCATAACTTAAAATAAAAAATTCAAAATTTAATAAAAATTTAATATTTAAAATCTACTAATCAAGATCAATTAAACAAGATCCATCATAACTATATAATTATGCAAAAAAATCGAGAAAAATTATTGTATAACATTTAAAGACGTACATTATCTATATTATAAAACATGAAGTTTGACTAAATTTATTCTCAAAAAGTATAAAATCTAATGGTTACTAATATACATTCGATGGTGTGCATTAACTCTACTCCATTGGATAAATTTTATACACACATCAAGATGTCACATCAAAGTTAAAACATTCACACCAATAATATACACACAATAATTTCTCACACACCAATATTTTTTTCTATCTATATAAAACACCAACTTTGACAAAAAAATTTCAAAAAAATATAAGAATCTAATGGTTAAAACTATACATGTTATGGTATGCATTAGTTCTACCCCATTAGATGAGTTTTATACGCACATCAAGATGTCACATCAAAGTTAAAATACTCACAACAATAATATACACACAATAAACTCTCACATACTAATAAGTTTGTCTACAATAAAAATGCCAAAACTTAAAAAAAAAAATTCAAAATTTAATAAAAATTTAATATTTAAAATCTACTAATCAAAATCAATTAAAAAAGATCCATTATGACTATATAATTATGCAAAAAAAACAAGAAAATTATTGTATAACATTTAAGGATGTACATTATCTATATTATAAAACATGAAGTTTGACTAAAGTTATTCTCAAAAAGTATAAAAATCTAATGGTTGAAAATATACATATTATGGTGTGCATTAACTCTACTACATTGAATGAATTTTATATACACACATCAAGATGTTACATCAAAGTTAAAACACTCACACCAATAATTTTTTCTATATTAAAAATGTCATAACTTAAAATAAAAAATTCAAAATTTAATAAAAATTTAATATTTAAAATCTACTAATCAAGATCAATTAAATAAGATCCATCATGACTATAAAATTATGTAAAAAAATTAGAATTATTAAGTAATATTTAACACCAATAATATACACAAAGTAAACTTCACACACCAATATTGTTTTTTACATTAAAAATGTCATAACTTAAAATAAAAAAAAATTAATATTTAAACTCTACTAATGAAGAAAATTTATAAAAAAAAAATTAATATTTAAATATACTAATCAAGATCAATTAAACAAGATTAATCTTAAAATAAAAAAATTAATATTTAATATTTAAAATATACTAATCAATAAATTTAATAAAAAAAATAATATTTAAATCTGCTAATCAAGATCAATTAAAGAAGATCCATCATGGCTATAGAATTATGTAAAAATAAATAAATTATTGAGTAACATTTAACACCAATAATATGCACACAATAAATTTTCACACACCAATCATTTTTTCTACATTAAAAGTGTCATAACTTAAAATAAAAAATTCAAAATTTAATATTTAAAATCTATTAATCAAGATCAATTAAACGAGATCCATCATGACTATAGAATTATGTAAAAAAATAATAAAAACGTACTTTACGTGCTCATACATTATTAGTCATCTCAGTATGTCCTTTTTAGGAATAATTACAATATATCAGTCAAAATTTTAAACTATTTTCAAATCATACCAACAGAGGTCATTGAATTATTTTCACATATGGCCTTGAGTTTAATTTGTTAAAAACTTATTTTGCCGAGATCAAAATTAGATAAAAATATCTGATTAAAAAATTCTCTAAAATTAAAAACAAGTCGTCCAATGTCTACTTTTAGTTTTTCTAGGATATGATGAAGATATATTGAACTTAAGTTTGTCGATTTAGATTCATCACACGTTACTTTTTTTTATCTTATTATCAGTTCTTATTTAATTTATCGTGCCGGATGGCACGGGTATACCCTAGTTACATTATAAGATAACCACCATTTAAATGTAAATAATAAATTCAAATTGAAAATCATTACTATTTAAATTTAATATGATTTCAAACCTTTCATTCTAAAAATCACACACACACACACACACATATATATATATGTTGTAAATACAACTTAGGTCTTTCCTTTTCTTTTCTAAGCCTTTTTTTTAGTTTAAAAGACTTTGGTGAATTTAGGCAATTTATGAACACCAAACTAAACATGGCCGATTTTTGTAAGGGTGAGAGAATATATATGTATATATAGATAACATATACTAAATTATAGCGGATACGGATATCTAGTAAAACAGATATCCGCAAATATGGATAATCCATCTCAGATACGGATTATTCAGGTCGAATACTATCGTTATCTATATCCTTATCCATTTCCTCGGATATTTAAAAACACTATCCAAATCCTTTTCTTTGAATATCCATTCGGATAAGTATCCACAAAATTCGAATTCGAATACAGATCGGATTCGAATTTTCGGACATCCATTTACACCCCTAATAATGACTAATTGGCAATTTTTATTATATTTTTTTTCTTCTCACAAGAGGTATCCTCACACTATATTAAATATAAAATTAATCTCTGCTCGCGAATTTGAGTCCACCCCATCCCGATATCTCCCAGAAACCAGCGCCGGAACTCGGTGGATGTTGTGGGTAGCGGCCACTTCTTGAGATGTTGTTCCCTTTGCAAGCGCCGTTTGGTCCCCGGTCATGATATCTACATGTATAGGTACTTTCTCCGTCAATAAACTTATATTTCTTTCTCTTGTATTTGTTAGAGCATCTTTATTGGGTAGGGTAAATTGATAAATTTACCCTACCCCCTTCATAGCGGAGAGAAATGTAGGCCAAAATTTTGCAAGGTAGGGTAGAGAACGAGTAAATTTACCCTCTCACTAAATTTTAGTAATACAAGTGTGCCAATTTTGTATGACTCATACGAATGAGCCACCTTCGTATGAAGCCAAATGGTGTGAAAAAAAAAACAAAAAACAATATATGGTCATACGATTGTGGCAAGATTGTATGAGCTCATACAATTGAGCCACTTTCGTATGGCATTTTTGGATTAATTTTTTTTTCACACCAACTATACGAATAAGCTTCAATCGTATGATTAAATTTTTACCCTACCCACTGTGCACTGCTTTAAAAAGTATCTATGTAAATGCTAAATTTGCCCTAATTTTTAACCATCACGCTGTGGATGCTCTTATTATTATGAGTGTAGTGCTAAACATGCTAACAAATTGTACAAGCTATATATATATAATTATTGCACGGTAAAGAAAAAGATAAGATAGACAACAGATTAAATGTGCGGCCCCATAGTTTATTTGAGTGATTAAAAAATTGAATAAATTGAGCATTTTTTGTAGTGAAATGCATTTTAATACTTATTATGTGTAGAAACAGATCGGTTTTTGTAGATTTCTACTTGGACCTTTTCTTTCATGGAAAAAAAATATGTGAATCAACACTTTCCTACACGAAACAAATGAGTAACTGTTTATTAAATGTACTGCAATGCTCTTTTTGTGGAAAAAACATTACAGCCCATAAATCATCACCAATGGGTTCATTAACAAATTGAATTAAAAATGAGAATTCACGAGAGAGAGAGAGAGAGAGAGAGAGAGAGAGAGTCACAAAAAAATGGATGAGTTGAGCGTAAAACAAAAAAAATAAAATAGATTTATATCAGTTTTTCTTTCATTACATGAAAGAGATTGTATTTTTCTTTTACGAAAATTGTTAAAAATTATTTATTTATACCTCAAGTGAATAGTATTTTATCCTTGTTAGATTAAAAAACCGTATCCTAAAAATCCTTAATTAGTATTTAGTATGAGTAAGTTGAGTATTTTGAAGCAATGGACTTTAATTGCTTCTATAATCCTTGCTGACCTTCTATAATAATTTTCGGATTTTTAGGGATTTTGCCTCTAAAGTGAGATAAAAATGTAGAGAAAGCATTCTACCAGAGATAAAAATTGTTAAAAATTACAACCTTTAATTTATCTTCTTCTTTTTTTTAAATAGTGAAAAACCAATTATATATCAACGTAAATAACAACCTTTTATTTATGCAGAGGGGATAGTGCATTTTGCAGCATAGAGTGTAGGCAACAACAAATAATTCAAGATGAGAGCAAAGTGAACTGCTCATTGGCATCAAAGAAAGAAGCCAATCATTCCACCTCAGATACCTCCTCTAACGGGGAAGCCGCCACCATGGCAGCTGTGTAGATCCTAATCAAATTAGAGAGGAACTTATATGTATATATAGGTCGTATTATTGTCATGATAATTATATGTTGAAATTTTTGTGTGTATTTGAAAAAATGGGAGAAGGAGAAAAAGAAAAAAAACCAAAGTAAAGTACCAAGAAAGCATTCATATGTTTTCCTAAGTCCCACATAGGAGAGGAATAAAAACCTTTATGGATTTTTATAAAAGAGAGTTTGCCTAACAATTTGAGCCTTTTGGGCATTAGACTTTTGTACTAATGGGTGAGGACTTAGATGGTGTGGTTCACCACATGCGCGTGCCAAACCGACCATCCCGGGCTCGGGCTTACTTTGGATCTAATACTATCTTTTTAGACAAAATTTCATTTATAAAAAATAAAATTATTTTCTTTTTGAATTCAAAATTTAATTAATTTTGACTCAATCTTGAGTCGTTGGTTTTGGATAAGTCCTTCTCTTCCTCAACGCATTTTCTTCTCCCCTCTACGCAACTGAAATATATTTTTTTTATTTAAAAAACTTTTTCCGTCTTCAAAAAATATAGACAAAGAAAAAAATATCCTCCATTGTTATTTTCTTCAGTAAGCTTAAATTTTCTTTGCCTCTAGCAGGAAATAGTTTACTGATTCCGGCTAAAATTACAAAGGAAGTCAGAATTCCGATTTCCCTCTATGCAACGAAAATCAAGACAGAGGAAAATAAGTTTGTGTGTGATTTGAAAAAGAGAGTTTAATAATAGTAGATGCAATGAAACATGTGATTTTGTGAAGCTTTGGGCTTTTCGAAAACTGATTCGATGTAGAATATTATATTCGATGTAATACAAGGCTAGTTGACCAATCATATACCATAGTTTATTGATTAAACTGGTATAGATGGCACTAGTGCTTTCATAATCGAGTATTTATCACACATACACCGTAATCTATGAGTTAGATTGGATATATAGTGATTATCGATTCCTTTGTATAACAATACTGGTAATCCGAACTTTTGAAAAAGTAAGAAAGTAATAATACTATTTTGGAATTGGATTAGGGTTTGTTATACGCCTTTGGTTTTGAAAAACAATTTGAAAAAGGGTTTTAAAAAGCTATCAAGTGATAGTAATTATGCAGACAAGAGTATGAATTATAAAATTGAGAAATAAATAAAAGAGGAGAGAGAAAATTATACCTGAGCCATCTCGGAAGGAGAGAATATGGGTCTCTTGGTGTGTACCACGAAATCCCATTGATTGTTGATTGAAAAATATGAATGGTGGGGGGTCTATATATAGCTGTAGATTACTTAGAGAGCAAGAAAATATATTGCAACTAGGACTCTAGGGGCTTATCGCGAGGCCTTCCCACCGTTGGATGATACTGATTTTTGGATATGTATTGGCAATAGAAGTATTTTACAGCCTGTCAAAATTTGAATCCGATCGGAGTTCATTCCGTTTCCTCGGATTAGTACGAAGAGTATTTCCCGCATAGGAAACGTATTTGAGTACAGCAAGCTCACTTTTTGTACGACAAGTGAAGTTCTAGCTGTTAGATGATTATGATTTTTGGATATATATTGGAAATAGAAGTTTTCTAGACTCTGTCAAAATTTGAAGACGATCGGAGTTTGGAAAGGACTATATTTGCAAAGATTGGTAGGAAGGGTTTTTCCCGCGTAGGAAGCTCACTTGTTGTACAACAAGTGAAGTTGTAGCTGTTGGATTTTTTTGAAATTTGAATATGTTTTGCCTCCAAATTTTTTCTAGCTTGTGTCCTAATTTGACATCGATCAGAGTTTGGGAAGATCTCCATTGAATTACTCGAAGTGAACTCCCAGTTTTCTGAGTATGTTACTCCTTATGGCTAACAACCCTCAAAGTTTGAGGATGATTCAGAAATAGGAAAATATCATTGTACAAGTTCTCATAAGAATTAACGGCTTCCGATTCCAGCAGCCTCCGGTAGTCCCCATAACTTCTTGTCCAAGTGTCCTTTCGACTTCTTTCTTTAACTTGTATCACATGTATATAGCATGCATTCATCTATGAATACTCGTGGATGCTTGCATGTTTGCGTGCTTATTTCTTTAAGGGTCAGAATTCTTGCGAGAGTCGTAAAATGAGGTGTTCATAGACCCTTTTGGACTAGATTCTTTGTGAAGCAAAAAACCTAGGTTAATAACGAGAATACATCATTTTGCGACACTCTCATGAATCTTATGTGCTATTTTTGAAAATGATGTCGTGCAAATGATGCCTTGATGTGCTCGTTTATCTCCGCTGTGAATGGATGGGTGATTTCGGGAATGCTTGGGACACATCCTGTGCTTTGCTGTGATGAGCTAAACTGTTGTACTCCTCTTGACGAGGACAGTTCCATTAGCAATTCTGATTTGGTTGTTGACTTGATGTACTCCCATAAGCAGGGACGGTTTTGCTAACAATTATGATTCGGTATTGAGCTTTGTATTCTTACAGGCAGGGACGATTTTGTCAACGATTGGCTATTTTGTTAAACTATTGTAATACCATAGGCAGGGACGATTTCATTAACAATTTTGATTTAGTGTTGAGATGATGTACTCCTATAGGTAGAAACGGTTATGTCAACGATTTACTATTTGTTAAACTGATGTACTCCTACAGGTAGGTATGGTTCTGTTAACAATTATGATTCGATGTTGAGTTGATGTACTCCTATAGGCAGGGACGGTTCTGTCAACGATTTTCTATTTATTAAATTGATGTACTCCCACAAGCAGGGACATTTTTGTCGATGATTATTATTTGTTAAACTGATGTACTCCTACAGGCAGGGACGGTTCCATTAACAATTCTGATTCAGTATTCAGTTGATGTACTTCCATAGGTAGGGGTAGTTCTATCAACAATTCTCATTCGGTTGATGTGTTTGAACTGTGAATAGGGGTGATCCCACTGTTTTAGCGAAGTGTGTGGACCGCATAGAGAGATGAGCCCCTTGTTTTAGTGAAATGTGTGAGATGGTGAATGTCTGCTGGGGACATTGCTTTGGCTTGAAAGGTTATGTTTGGAGAGATTGGGGATCTGCTGGGGATATGATAATTGATGGTCTGCGGAAAAAATAAGAAATCCTACTGGCTAGGATAAAGGCTGATATGAGATATGATGATCCACTGGGGGAGGATAATTGATGGTCCGGTGGAGAAATGAGACATCCTACTGACTAAGATGTGTGGTTAAGGTGTGGAGGATTAACGATACGTTGAGGTGATGAAAGTCAATGATCTGTTGAGGGGGTGAGAATCTTAAGAAGATATAGATAGATAGATAGATAAAGTTTTGGTTTGAAAACAAGAACTTTTGGCTGGCTTCTTATTTCTTGAGAAATGATCGAGTTATATTCTTTTAATTCTCGAACCTCGTGTATGAGTTTTGGACTTTGCCTCTTTCTTTGCTTCCTTGTCATTTTTCTTATGTCAGAAGGGTGTGATTCTGCTTATTATTTTCTGACTTCATGAGAGGAGAATTTTTGTGCCTTGCATCGTTTTCTGTTTTTCGATACCCTTATTCCTCTTTGATTGCTTGAAAGCTTTTTGATGCAACTTATTTGTTTTTTCTTTTGCATGGTCAATAGTTTTTCTCACCCAAGACGTAGCCCTGGGCTTTTTGGCCTAACTGTCACTCTTGGTGTGGCTTTCACTGCCATCTTTTGCCTTTTTTATTTTTTCAATATTCTTTTCTTTTGGCGCTGTGGGATTTATCTTCTTTTCTACTATTTCAAATTTTTTTTGTACCCACTTTGTTCCTTCTCACTTTGTCAGGTTTTTTGAGTATCATCGTCCTTGCAATTTGAGAATATTTTCTTTGAAAGTTTGCATTTGACATTGTCGTTAGGTGTTTGTGATTTTCGGACCGAGAACTTTTAGAAGCGTATCTTAAAGACTTATTAGGAAAGAAGAAGCTAGGCCAAAAGCCTTTTATGGGGCTCGTCCCCTGTATTTTATGAATTTTTTTCATTTAAATCTTTCTTTCTATATTTCTCTGATATCCTTTTAAATTTTTTGGTTGTAGAAAGGGCTTTGGTTTTGCTTGCAGAAAGGGCTAGACTTGCCTGTAGAAAGGGCTTAGCTTGTATAGTAGGGTTAGGGATTTGCCTATAAAAAGGGCTTTGGATTATATATATGATTTGACTCTCTGGGAGGAATTATGATGTGATTCGACTTTCTGGGAAAAATTGTGATATGATTCGACTATCTGGGAGGAATTGTGATATAATTTGACTATCTGGGAGGCATTTTGACGTGATTCAACTATGTGGGAGGAATTCTAACGCAATTCTATTATCTGGGAGGAATTCTAATATGATCTTGTCGTGATGATTGGGAGTGTGTTGATTTAGCGTTATTATGGCGGTGTGACTAATCCTCGAGCTGTACATCGGGATGCGGTGGTGAAGCCTATCTGGCAGGTCACAGAGACTAGTGCTTATGTGTATGCATTATGTAAATGCTCATGCCATGCTTACTTAAATTTTGAGCGTTTGCATACTTTTTAAATCATTGCACCATCGTTTTTGAAAACTTGGTTTTGAAAAGGTCATGAATCTTGAGTTGCTTGATTTATGAAGTATGTTACATTACTCGAAATTATCTAAATCCAAATGTATGCATGCAAGACTGACCATTTTTCGAGAATATAATAACACTAAAAAGGCAAAGATTGATTTCTGGTCAATAGGTGAGTGTGAGCATGATGATATCGGTTATAAGAGAAATGGTGTGCTTCCGTCTTAAGATGCTGCTGATCTTGCGTTATATTTCTATCTTAACACGTTTATCTCTGCTTCTTAGGCCTATCAGAGTCTGTGTGCGTTGCTGTTTTTTGCTCATACTTTCAGTCTCAAGAGGATTATTGATGTTCCGCATTTTCATGAGTGGGTGTGGACTAGCTTGATTCTACTTTCAGAGGTAAAGTTTTTGGTTCTGCTGACAAGACAACCACAAGGTCGTGGTGTTGTGGGTAGAGTACCCTTAGTGCGAATGATGAACGAAAAGGCTAGTATTTGGAGAGCTGTTCGGTCTTTTTGTCGATACCATCAGTGGATGTACCTTCGACACCCTCAATATGTGCGACCGATGATGGTGAGGCATGTCTTTGGAGAGTTGTTCTGGTATTCTTTTCAAAACCCACAATGCATGTACCTTCGGCACTGTCAATGTATGCCTTTTGCATCCTCATCATATCTATAGCAGGTCAACGCTCTTCGATTTAGACTCGTTGCCAGTGCCCTCTGCTTGGGGTTTATCTTATCTAATATTTGGTGCACTAGCGGGGCGTAATATTACCCAAATCAATTAAGTCTTGGATAGCATGCTTCGAGGAGGAGAAATTATAAGTGTTATATTTAGATCTTTGGTGGTAAGTGCAGCATTCATTGGCTTTCCAGCCAGGGGGAGCGGGGTTAGGGCGTGCCCGCGAAGCTAGCGGCTGTAGAATACCCTCAGCTTGTAGCGTGGCTAAAGTCTGACTTAGTGATGTCAGTAGGCATGAAAAGGAACAATATTTCTTTCTACTACTCTTTTTTTTGGCCTTTATTCTTGCGAATGATAGAAGTTTGTTTATTGATGAGGACTTGAGCTTTGGTAAGACCAGACTTTGGTTGATGGCCGGCGTGATCTTCTCGTATTGAGAAGGGGCTTTCTTAGCCTCGGCAGCTTGGGCAAGTTCCCTCGGTCTCATTAGCCATGTGCATCAGGGCCTTATATTGGTCGAAGTATTGGTGACGCATGCCGTGTTAGATCTCAGGCTTGAAGTTCTTAACAATTATCCCAAACTGCCCTTCCTCGGGAATTCTATCGACCAGTTGAGACGCTAACTCCCTCCAGTGAGTGATGAAGTCGCTAACATTCTTGTCTTTTTCTTTGTTTCGTTATCTCGAGATTCTTATAGGTGACTTTGAGCTCCTTGTTGGACTTGTAATATTCTATGAACTTCTTCACTATGTCCAGTCGGCTACCCGGTGCTTCTCTAAACTCAAAAACTAACTATAGGCTGGTCCAATGAGAGTCCGGTGGAAACCTTGGGATAAATGATCTTCTTTCAATATGTATAAATGCATAGTTTGGACATAGGCTCTAAGGTACAAGTGAGGTGGAGTGCTCACGGAGAACTTCTTGATGTGGAGGAGTTTGACACTAAACGGAAAACAAGGATCTAGGTAATGAGACAGGTTTTGGATATCGGTGATGTCGTCGGCTTTTTTGGCCACCCTCTGGTTTATGGCTTTCATTTGGACTTTAAGCATGGTAATGACCTAATTTTCTTTGGTTTGATTGGTCGCAGTCTCAGGGTATTGGCCTTTGTTTGGATCTCCATCAAGGATGGCTTGAGGATTTTAGTATTTAATGGGTTAATTATATTCAGGATTTAGTAAAGCGGCTTCGGGATCTTACATCGATAGTACATCGATGTTGTTAAGGGCCATAGGAGGTGGGGGGTTGCTGTTGGCATGAACTGCGAGAATGTGTTGGATGATATTAGGTTGAACTACTGGGCCTCGGGTTTGGTGGTTTTTGACTGGGTTTGGGTTTGGATTTGGATTGGATTGGGTTGGTTTGGTTCCACAGATATTCTGGCAGTGATTAAAGCGTTAAGACGGGCTTGGGTGGCCGTTTAATGATTCTTCTTGATGGCTAAGGGTTGGGTTAGATCCTGGATTAGATGGTAGATATGTTCAAAGGTTAAGGTACCACCCTCAATTTGCCGAAGAACGGGACCAGGCGGCAGATCCACTGCATGAGAAGCTTCACCATGATTATCTCAGTATTATCGACCTTGGTTTGATCAAGTGGTAGCGCGGTGTTACAACAAGGAGGCCTGATCGATGGTGATGTCTGATCTCGCAAATTATGTGGTTTAATCTCTGAGACCCTAGCCAACCAGTGCCAATAGTAGATAATCGAAGTGTGGTGAAGAATGGGGAGAAAGAAATCAGGGATTGACCAAGAAATGAATATTTTGCCATGAGTTGCATAATTCTCGAAAAATTATGACTCGACAGGAAAATAAAATCGAAAATCACTTTTTGGTGATTAGGCGAAAACAGATCGACAACAACAACTTGAGAGCCCTGTGGACAGATTTAGGGTAAGAATATAAATTTTCGTGGTCCCCTTTTAACCCTTCAGTTTTAAAAATGATTTAAAAAAAACTCGTTTTAGAGAATGATTCATTTTTGGAAAACTTGTATTTAGAAAAATATTTTTGAAAATCAGGAAGTTCCCTCCTCTTATAATTGTTTTTTCATGAAAATAGTGATAGGAAAATTCTCACTAACAAGTTTTAGTGAGGAATTTCTATGGGCAGGGTTGGACAGCCACCAGCCGTACTTGCCAAACCAAGAGTTAGTATGTTTGGCAAGGCCTTTCGTTCACTAATTTCATGACTGACGGTCAGAAAAACATGCAGAAATTTATGTGTACTAAGTTGACGCATCTTACATGCAAGCATGGTTTTATGGGTAAGGTTTAGGCTTCCTCCTATTTGGCAAGATCTTACTATATACCCAAGGGCGAGTACGTGCAAGGACCTTTTGATATACATTCACGGTACGTGAGTGTTCTCGTCACTCGATACCTAGGCCAAGGAGAGTGGTTCCATGAGCTTTTGGCTAGTGTAGACTCGCAAGTCAATGGCCTAGTCAAGACTCTGGTCCCGAGGTTGATAGGGTAAATTCACACTCGCGATAATGCATGATGATAGTGGATGCATGCAAAATAACAATTATGGAGTTACATTATGATAAGCGCTTTAAAGTTTGTTTGAGTACTTTGTATTTTTTATTTATGAAAATATTTTCCTCAAACATAATTGCAAACAAAAAAGGAATCAAAGGTGCCCACCTAAACCACATCTATGTTATCCTAAAACTAAGGCCGAAAATAAAAACAAGCAAACATAAATGATTATCCACGCATATTTTACTATTGTTTAGAGTATTATCCTCTTATAATATCCCTAGCTTCCATACTGTGAGAACCTGCGTTCTCGATGCCTAAGTCCTCGTGGACGACAGTTCCGTGTTACTTTGAAAATCGATTTTGAAAAGAATAAAAGTCGCTAGTTTGTTTTATTAAACAAACAAAATATTTGTTTAAAAGAGACATATTTATGGACTAAATATCCTCCTACACACAATGTATGCGAAACCAGTTAATTCAAAGGTTCGGGAGTTACGAATTGGGAAGGTGTTAGGCATTCAATTCGCCCTTTCGGTCTCTTGAGTAGGATATGCGCGTGTTATAATTCAGCTCTTGCATGCTATTGCTATTACTTTATAGCTTTCCGTGCTTTATTTAGAAACTAGGATTTTGAGGATGGGATGAAAATGATGTGTTTCCTAGTTCGTCCATGATTTCGAAATACGTTTGTGTGTGATTTAAAAAAGAGAGTTTGATAATAGTAAATGAAATGAATATGTGATTTTGTAAAGCTTTGGGCTTTTCGAAAACTGATTCGATGTGGAATCTTATATTCGATATAAATGAAGAAAGTTGACCAATCGTGTATCATAGTGTGAGAATCCGGACCTGCGACTCGAGATTGGAGAGAGGAGTCCTCGTTCTCGGTTTTATTTGAAAACGTGTTTTGTAGAGTCGCCAGTTTGTTTTACGAGAAAACAAACAAAAGATCGTACGAAGGACAATTCGAAAACGAATTATCTCTCATATGTTTGAAACTAGAGATTTATTTTGAAAAATTGACTTTGTTAGGGTTCGGGAACTACGTTACGAATTGGGAAGGTGTTAGGCACCCAATTCGCCCTTTCGGTCTCTTAATGGATCATGCATCTAATTCCTATTTTAGATATCTTGCAAGTAGTTTGAATAGTTTTCAGAATAGTCCTTTCCGGATAAATTTGATTTAAAACGGTATTTTAAAATCGGACTAGAGCTTTGCGAGCGCCTACGTATTCATTCGTAGAATGAAATCAGAGTCTCGTAGTTCCTTTCTTTGGAAACTATTTTTTGTATTTTTATTTGTTTTGAAAACGTGTCAAAATGGATTTTAGTTTTCTTGTAAAACTTAGAAAGGATTTATTTGAATCAGTGAACTTCTTTGCAAGTTATCTAATTTTCTGTTTTAAAAGTGAAACTAAATGCAGTATTGAAATTAAGGAGGGTCGTAGAAAATATACCTGATGCGCTTGGAGAAGAAATAAGAACCTTGCCTTGATTGCTCCTTTCTCTCTCTAGATTTTCTCTCTCTAAAACTTTCTCTCAGAATTTCTCTAAAATGACTCTCTGATAATTCTGACAGAGTTTCTACTTACTAAAGACACTATTGAGTGTTGATCCTCTAAAATGAGAGCCCAAAGGTCCTATTTATAGCAAAAATCTCGCCAAAAACGCTCCAAAAGAGGCCAACCGCAAGGGGTAGCCGCAGGGCGTGCGGCTGGGGCGTGCGGCTAGGGCGTGCGGCTAGGTGCCAACCGTACGGTTGGGAGCCAACCGTGCGGCTAGGCTAGGAGCCAACCGTGCGGCTAGGGAAAGTACCAACCGTACGGTTGGGGGCCAACCGTGCGGTTGGGGGGCGTGCGGCTGGCTATCAAAAAACTCAATTTTACTAGGTCGATCCCCGTCCTAGTAAGCGAAGTGGCAACAAGGTTGTGGTTGATTCCTAACGCGCTCGAAAATCAAGGCTTTTTCCTAACGGCCTCTTATATGCATGACGACTCAAGACTTAATGCGGAATGCTTGTTAGGTTCACACGAGAGTCGTGGATTGGGGTGTTCACACATAGTTTATTGATTAAAACGGTATAGATGGCGCTAGTGCTCCCATAGTTGAGTATTTATTACACATACATCCCAATCTATGAGTTAGATTGGATATATAGTGATTCTCGATTTCTTCGTATAACAATACTGCTAATCCAAACTTTTGGAAAAGTAAGAAAGTAATAATACTATTTTGGAATTGGATTAGAGTTTGTTATACGCCTTTGGTTTTGAAGAACAATTTGAAAAAGGGTTTTGAAAAGTTATCAAGTGATAGTAATTATGCAGACAAGAGTATGAATTATAAGACTGGCGAATAAATAAAAAGGAATTGTAAGACTGACGACTAAATAAAAAGGAGAGAGAATGTAACATCCTGTATTTAAAGTAATGTTAATCATGTTGTATTAAGTGATATGGTGTGGCATTTGTAATTATAAAAAAAATTCATTCATAATTTGAGAAAAAGCTCCAACCGTAAATTGTAGATCTCTGAATTACCTTTCCCGACATATAAAGGATCGTCTCAATTAGAGTACTGAGCGAGAAGTTATGGCCCAAACAATTTGGGAAAAAGTTTACTCGCGGATCGGTATGGATATTTTGGCATACCGGTTCGGTGTCTGCATTTTGGAAAAAAATTTGACTGCGGACTGGTATGCAGTTTTTGCCATACCGGTCCAGCGTATAAAAAATTGGGGAAATTTGCACTACAGACTGGTAATCTGTTTTTGGCATGTCGGTCTGCCATACGGAATAGTGCACCGACTTAACTCATTTAAAGTCGGTTTTGTTCCCTTTTTCACTCACTTTTTAGCCACACTCTCCCACACACATCTAGAAGGTTCTAGAGAGAGAAAAAGAGAAGGTCTCTTATTTACACTTTCGATTGAAGATTTACGCTTCAAATCATTAAAAATCCTCTTCTAACTTACTATTCATTCCTTGGGATTTCTTTGGAAGGGGCTAGGATCCTCACTCTACTTTCTTCCTTTCAGCCAATAAAGATGAGTTAGGGGTTTTCTTACTTTCAAAACTTGAAAACACGACTTTATTACTCGAAAATTCGTTGTGTTTGATCTATAATTGTTTGAAAACTTAAGTATAAAAGAGTATATGTTGTTTTTATGATTTATATGGCAATAAGCACATGATTTGAGGCAAGATATGCCATAGACACTCGATATAAATTTTATCTGGGTTATATAAGATCTTACTTGGGTGTATGGAAGATGTTTGCTGAGAAAATTTGTTGTTGATGAATTTTATACACCAAGTAATATGAATTGAAGTTGGGTAAATGGTGTATGGCATAAATTGCTCTAAGTACCTATAAATAGCATGTTCGACATACCATACATATCATTATTGTGTCAACCAAAGGCTTGGAGGATTCTCGGCATATTTGAATTATTCTTATGGCCCGTTACATTGGTTCACAGACACAATACACATTGAGGACACTAGAGAGAGATAGAGGAAGATATGTGATAATTTTGGAGATTTGAGGGCTGATCATCCAACTTTAAGATTTTGGTCACGAATTATACTATTCATCATCTTTTTCATCTTTTCTACCATTAGAGCATGAAGAAGCTTAATAACACTTGCGGATCAACTTCGTCTAGCCTCTCCACTCATCTTCAATCATTAATTTCTTTTATGAAGCTTCAATTAAGGTGGGAATACTAGTGCTCAAACTTTGATTTTAACTATTACGTGTTTCATTAGTTGGTTTCTTGATAATTTGGGAATTTTAGTATAAACCCTAGGTTGTTTGCATGTAAGGGTGATGGGCTTGAATTTATGATTTTTAATTGTTAATTTACACTTATTATAACTTCCATTTGGCAATCAAACTAAAATCCCTATTTGTATGGTTCAATATCTCCCGAAAACCCACCATAGCTCGTAAATATGCTTGTATACTATTACAGATTGATTTGATGTGGGTTTTAGCATGGAAGATTTGTATTAAATAGTTATATGTGACTTCGTTATGACTAAGCATTATAGAATGTGGAGCTTCATTTCTAGAAATGAAATTTATTTTATCAATTTACAGGTCTAATTTTATTCAACTTATGGACTACACATGCCAAAATTTTCTTAAAATAAGGTTTTATGCATAATTCACTATTAAATGAGTTTTAATTAATTTATTTAAACCTGTCGTCGCATACGGCAATGTGATTAATTGGGTCCTGCATGTATAAACCACATAGCGGGATTCAGGGCATCATATAGAGGTAGATTAAAACCTCAAAACATAAAATATACTTTAGGGTTTCAATTCATGCTAGAGCAAGCGATCTTTCTTTGAAAAAAAATTTGATCCCAAGGTGCGTGTAATTCGTAAAAGGTGTTGAAGAGATTGGTGGGAGACCAGGGTGTGTGATTCGTTTTAACCCAAATCATGTGATTTGAGGTGGGACTATATGCATAGAAGGTGGAGACTTTTGCAGGTGGATTATTCAATTTAAGTTGTGTAAGTCTGTATGATTTGTGATTAATTAAGTTTGTAAACTTTTATGTATATAGTGGATTGTTGATGATTAGTCCTGCACTGCAGGAGTACCTCATTAATTATGGTGTTTGCTTATCGGTTTAATTGCTTTATTAATTGCATGTTAGACAAATTAAACAGGTTTTCCAGAACTAAAATCTATAGACTTCCAGGGTTTACTTTATGATTTGATTAAAATTAGTTTTTAAGAATCCAACGATCAACTAAATCTAGGGTTAATTAATTTGGTTCTTCATGCGCACCCCATCTTTTCACATGCAGTTAGGACTTTAACTAGGTGGGCATCGAAATAATGACTGAGTTTTCTTAAGGCAATTGCTACCAGGGAAAATACTCGCTTTTTTAAGAGCTAAGTAATTGAGTTATGGTCCCAATGGTAACTTATAAACATAATAGACTGGTTTATGAACTTTATCTTCTTCCTTGATCAAGGCAACATTGACATATTTGAATGAGGCTATAAATAGAAGTACAACTATTCGCGCGGCCAAGGAATGAAAATGAGTTGGGAGGGGGGGGGGGCTACCGAGATAGTTCTTTAGATTCACTAGGTCCTTGTCACATTCTTCTATCCACTTGAGTTGCTTACCCTCTTTCAAGGTTTGAGAAAAGGGATGGCATTTGTCTAAACACTTGGAGATGAATTTGTTGAGTGCGGTAATCATTCCTGATAACTTTTGCATCTCTTTTAGTGTGGCATTCTTTAAGGTTTCGATTTTTTTTTGGCTTCAAGTCACCGGTATTTAACCAAGAAACCAAGGAATTTGCCCTGAACTAACTCCAAATGAACACTTTGCAACATTCAACTTCATTTTATAATGTCGGACTACTTGGAAGATGGCATCAAGATTTGATATTGGATCCCCATTCTTCCTGCTTTTGACAAGCATATCGTCCACGTATATTGCATGGACTTCCTAACATGGTCCCTAAACACTTTGGTAGTTAGCCTTTGATAAGATGCACCTACAGTCTTGAGTCTAAATGGCATTACCTTTTAATAATATAAGCCTAAGGTGGTGATGAAGGCTGTGCTATCTTGATTAGGGCCAAATAAGGGGATTTGGTGGTTACCAGAGTATGCATCATGAAAACTCATTTGTTGTGACCTACTGTAGAATCCACTAATTGATCAATTCTGGAAAGAGGAAAGTTGTCCACAAGGCATGACTTATTAAGATCGGTAAAATCAACACAGACTCTCCATTTCCCACTATACTTTTTTGAAATTCACATAATGGATAATCCAAAAATTAATAAACTAGAAGTTTACTTTTCAAGAGTGTAGAAATTGAATTTTATGAAACACTTATTTAATTTTTCAAAATTCTTGAAAACCTTTGTGATATTGATGCAATTAATGAACTAATGCAGAAAATTAACCAATCAATCACAACACAAGGGTTTTTTACGTGGTAAACTCTCAAGTGAGAGAATCATCCACGAAGGCACCCTACCTCAGAACAAATTCACTATTTAAAAGTTTTTACAAGAGTTTTGCACGGACAAAAGGAATACAAGGACCCTAATGCACACACCTGTACAATACCAAGGGTACACACTTCCCTCACCAAGCCGACTCGACAAAAATTCACTAACCAAACCAATAATAGCAGACTATCCGAGATAACCTCAACAAGAATCAATCAACAACAATAAGCTCAGTCAAGAAAGAATTTCATAAGTTCCAGTTTTGAAAAACTCAAATAGTTTCAAAAGAATTTTTACAAATAAATTGTAAGCCAATCTTCAATCAGAAATACACAAACTAAATTCACAGATTATTCAATAAACAATCCTCCCAAAAACAGAATATGTATACTAGATTTCTAATCAAAACACATATCAAATTCATCTAGTAATTTCTCAGATATGCAAGCATTAAACTAATAGATTTCTACTCAGCAATGGACATTAAAAATAGCCCTTAAAAAACAGATTTTCTGCAGCACTAATAAGCAGATTTTTCAGCACAAAGACAACTTTAAAAATCAGCACAGAACAGTGTTTTACGCAGCAAAAACAGTAGTAGAAAAACAGCAACAATGGTAGTAATAAACACAATTAATTCGCAGCAGTAAAAACAGATTTTATGGACTGTTTTGGGAGCAATATTACACAGCAATAATCAATAAAAAATTGTCCAAAAAACAGCTTATATTCAAGAATTTTCATATCCAAATAGTATCAAATTTGTCCACTCAAATCATACCAAACTTAGAGTATAAGAGCAAGCTAATTCTCAGATCTCAAAACAGATTAAGAACAGATTCAATGCAGTGAAAATAGCAACAAATTAATCAAATCTTGAGTACACCATAACAAGAAGAGAATTAGAAAAATAGTACCTAAAATGATGAAGAAAATCCACAAGAAATGAGAAGTAGATTCACAGATCCACACGGCAAAAAAAACATACACCAGCGGGTAGACACAGTAGCAAGTATAGCCAAAATTCCGAGTAACACACAGCCAAAAGATTGATGAAGATTTAGATCTTCAACTCCGAAAATCCCCAAAATTCAAACTCCAAAAACCCCCCAAAAAATTCGTATACAAACTAAACCAAAAATCTCTCTCAAGATGAGAAAAAAATATATCAATCAATCTAAAACAATCTCTAGATTAAAACATGAAAAAATCTAACCGAGAACCGAGAGAAAGAGAACTGAGGAAGAGAGAGAGAGAGAGAGAGAAGAAGAAGAAGAGAAGGGCTCGGGAGTTTTGCTGTTGCTGCTCTAATTGTCTAGGGCTCAATGAGAAAGAAAGAAAAATATATATATGCTTAAACAATCAAGGCCGCGATTTATTTAATCCAAGGGCTCAAAATAACTAAAGAGGAGAAGTGAAAGCATATGTGTGTGTTTGTTGTCCATGGCTAAAAAGGAAAAAAAGAGAACACATGTGGATACAAAAATATTTGCCAATCAACTAAAACAATAAGCTTGCTGTTCACATGGAATAAGCTCATTAAAAACACACTTAAGTTTAAAAAAAATGAAATCCATTTTTTTTAAATTCTGGAACTTATAAAAAAATAGAAGCGGATAAAAAAATAAAATTTATACCTGAATTTTATCTCCGCAATTCTCGCTTTTCGGACACAACTTCAACGCTCAAAAAATAATACCGAGACTCATAAAAATAAGACCGAGGGGCGTGCAAATCTAGACACGAAATAAGGACTTTTTGACTCGAAATGCTCCAAAAATTGCAGCCGAGGAATGGCACTTACATTTTCTCGTTGATGGCCCCTGCCTTGAGTAGATTCTCAACTTCCTTTTCCATGGCTTTGCTTTATCGGGAAAAGCTCTGTGTGCTTTTTTGCCTGATAGGTTTTGACGTCATATTAATGTGGAGTTTGTGCACATGACATCAGAATCGATGCTTAGCATATCATAAGGCCATCAAGCAAAAACATATATGTTGTCTTTCAGGACCTTGATTAGCCGCTCCCTTTCTTCTTCGTTAAGTGAATTGGCAATAAGAAAATATTTCTCTTCATTCCCCTAATCAATGAAAACCTTGTTGAGGTCCTCCTGGACCCTGCATTTGGGAAATCCCATGATCTGCATGTCGATAGGGCGCTCGAGCTTTGGTTACTATTTATTAGGGGGCCCTTGTAGAGGGCTAACACTTTTTGGTCGAATGAAGCTGTGTTTTTGCCCTATTTCTTATCGGCCAATTGGTCTTGGTCGTCAATAAATTAAGTTATACTCGTAAAATTAGCAATGTTGTTTTTTTCTAAATACAATAAATGGATAAAGTAGCATTTTTGTTTGGACAGAGAGTAAGAATAAATGTTTCGTGGAGAAAGCAGTAGGTTATGGTTATTATTATTGTTTCTTTAATATGCAACCTAAATTTTAAGTTGTAAAATTTGTGTAAGGAGGAGTTCTTTGATCATTGTTTAGAGACTGAGTGTGAATGAATCTTTGGTGGAAAAAGTGCCTTTTTTGCAGGTATAATTTGGGGGTAATTGCATATTTGAGGGTTTTGTATTTTTTTGAGAAATATGTGAAATCTTGATTGCATGTTTTCCTTTTTGCTAGAAAATTAGACGAAAAATGGAGTTTAGAAAGTGAGTAGTATGATACTGAGTAACTTCAACTATAGGTTGTAAGCCTTACGGCAAATATCCTTTTAAATCAACAATTGTTTACTATATTCAAAGGAAATAATTAAGTTTTCAGATATTGTTATATTTTAGATCTCTTTTGGTTCTAATTTTCGGAAAAAAATAATTTTGCGAAAAGAAAAAGTATGATAGTAATTTAGTTGATAGTAGTTTCTGACCTATGCCAACAAAACAAAAATGAAACCGAAGAGTATTATAAGAACGTACAAGATGCAACAAAACAAATATATAGAAAGAAAGGCCATGATGGAGCTGAAATTGAGAGAGAGAAAGAGATGAGGTAGGTTACCTAATTTTGATTCAATGAAAAAAATATCATGGATAGATATGATTTGTTGTTGTTGCTTACCATTAATTAATCAATAATATGTAGATTGCTATACAGATTCATATGTGTTTGAAAAAACCCAATAGCATATGAAAAGGGCATCTTCTCGGTAGAGGAGGCGGAGATTAATGAACTAAATAAGGATATGAGATTGTAAAATGAAAAAACCCTAGCTGGTGGCCACATATTTATAGAGGGGAAGGTGTTTTTGTACATTACACAAGGGGAACCTCTTGACAGCTATGTAATTTACAACAATACCTTCCCTTATATAAATATGTGATCGTCTGCTAGAGTTTCTTCACATTACAGTTTCAAATCCCTATTCAATTCATCAATCTCTGCGACTCTTCTTGAGAATTTGTTCTTTTAGGGGGGTGTATTCAATTGAGATTTTAAAAGATTGTTTATGGATAATTTAGTCATCCAGTGGATTTTAAAAGACTATTTAAGAATATAATGACTTATATGATTTTTTTTAAAAGATTTTTTATACTCAAGATTTTTTATGTTTGGATTTTAAAGATTATATCATTATAATTTATAAGATTTGAAATGACCACACGAATTTTTTATATTCAGGACTTTTTATATTTAGATTTTATGATGAGTAATGTTTAGTTCAATGATGCACGAATTCTCCAGTATCAGCCTGTACAACCCAAGCTTTCCAAATGATGGTAGATTTTTTTCCTACCAAAGGTTCTATAAAACCCGCTACCATATTTTAATAAAAGAAGCGAAAAAAAAGTTAATAAACATTATGATTCTTGTGAAAGGCAGAGAGTGCTGATTTTGGTGTTTATGCCCATCAATAAAATTTATTTAAAATATCAATAAAATTATGCAAGCAATTTTTAAAATGGGGTTCAATTGAAGGGCCCCACTCTTCAATGGCAAGAAGGCACTAAAGGGAAAAAATAAATTGAAATACATAAAAATAGTTCAAATCTCAAAGAATATGAAAATGTACACATACATACATACATACATACATATATGTATAGATATATATATATATAAAGAGAGAGATGATATATACATACCCACTTCATAAACAGAAGCATTGGTGAAGTTGAGAAGGAAAATGAGTGAAAGGAAGAGGTAAATGTAGAGAAGAGAGATGAGAGAATTGGTAAATCTCTAGTAGAAAACAAAAGTCTCACGTGAAAAGTCTCATGAGTTAGGGTGGGATTCTTTAAAGGGTTTGGTATTTATACTTTTCACTAAAAAGTCACATAAATTCTTAATTTTAAAAAAATTCATTGAAATTAGTAAGTTTTTGAATACCAAAAGACTTTTTGTTACTTGTTTAAAGTCCTGATTGAATACCACTAAATTTGGACACCATCTTTAAAATATCCGAATAGTCCTGATTGAATACCACAAGACTTATTTAGATTATTTAAAAGTGTTAATTGAATACCACAAAACTTATTTATCTCAAAATAGTGTTTTAAAATCCTAATTGAATACACCCCCCTTAATATGTTCCTGGGTTTTTTCAAACAGAGGAATCTTAAGAGCAATCTACCTATTATTGATGATTAGTAACCAACAACAAATCATATCTATCTTTGATAATCTGACATTCTCATTGAATCAAAATTAGGTAAACCTACCTTGTTAGTTTCTCTCTCTTAGTTTCAGCACCCACATGATCACTCTCTCTATGTATTCGTTTTGCTGGGTTGTGTAAATTGTTATAACACTCTTCGGTTTCATTTTCAATAACTTATGGGGGTAATTGCCCTCTTTAGCCAGGTTGTATAGCTTTGCTTATGCCCAAATTAATGAACAAGATAATACATGACCCTAATTGACGGATTGAACAATTTATGACAGGACACAAATATGATACACGTAGTTAAAAACATAAACAAAGAGAGGAAAAAACAATTAAGGAACATATAGTAGAAGACTTTAAAAAAAAGAAGTAAAACAATTCTTAAAAACAATGGAATATGAAACAATAAATTCCGAAGAAAACCTTTTAGATTCAATTCTTCAAGCAAACTTGTGATACAATGATAGATCTGCTTAATTTTCCTTTAAACTGAAACAACATCAAATGACAATAAACTGATACGAAAATTGCCTGTAACAAATATTGTCTCCCCCTCAATAATTTGTTGACCAAGATCTTATTGGATCAATTAGAGAATCTATTAGTCAATGATCCTCAGGATCATAACACTGAACACAAATGAAAACGAGAACAGAAAAAACATCAAAGGAGTACATTTGATCCTATATTTACAATCATTCAATATCTCAATTCTACAGGAATACGGAGAAAGGTATACTCACTACATAAGAGAGATAAGAGAAGACAATCCACTCATGATAATAGAGGGGGCGAGGGCCAGGGGATAAGTGATTTTTTCTCACTGCAAAATTTGTGTGTGGATGTGTGTTGAATGTGGAAGAGATCGAAGGACAAATGGTTTATATTATATTTAAACCATAAAAATAGTCTGACTATTACAAATGCACAACTGGCCGGGATTAAATTACAGATCATGGCCCTAAAATACAACAAAAATCAACTTACATGATATCCTAAGCAATATGCCTAGCCGCCCAACATGACCTAAATGCTTTTAACCTCGACATTAACTACAAGATACTCCCTCCTTTCTGGATTAAGTTACGTAACAACGATCCAAACATTTCAATGACATGCTTAGTCCACATTTCATTGTTACTTCCAATGGATTGGATTTGTGTAATTCAAATGCAGTTTGATGGAATCCTTTGTCCGCCGACGAAAACATATCTAATTCAATAAAACATGCTATGTTTTTAGGTTTTTACCGATAATTTCATTACACTGTATTATCTATATTATATTAAAGCACTAATTGAATTTCTTAACTTTGAAAAAAAAAAATTATTTTGATAATTTAAATTATAATGAAAATAACCAAAATAAGTTGATTTTTTTTTTCAAAAAATAAACATATTAGAGGATTACTTTGAACCTCATACAAAAAGGGAAAAAAGGATCGCTTTTATTATAGAACATCCATAATCGAATTATTAGCATGAAAAAACAATAGAAAGTTCTAGACCAATTGGTACCAAATTTTGTGGTTAACTGATTAAACCTAGATTATTAAACCAAATTCGAATAACGGGAGACAAATTAAACCAAGTAGTATTTTAAAGGAAGGAGTGGATTATACCATAGTAAAATTGCAAATAGATGGACATATTACGCCGGTGAAGTTGAAGTTGGGTGCCCCGGTGTGTGAGAGAGATATATATAATGATAAAGGAAAGGAGACTACCATGCGCTAGCATCAAGGTAACCAAACTATGGCCACACATGGATGGAGGAACCTACCTACCTAGGGTTTTTCCCGCCTTGAGAAAAATTTGCTCTAGTGTAATTACTAGAGAAATGAGATGCGATGCATAAGTTTATTCTTTTTCAAATTAAATTGTATACCAAGTGTTGGATGCTAAAATCCATTATCCTAGAAAAATTTAGAATCCTCGATCTAGTGAGTTACAATTTTATGAAATAAGGTTCCTTAGTTGCATAGCTGCATTTTGAGCAAACCACTATGTATGCCCAGATAAAATCTATGGGAATTCTTGATAGTATGTCGGCCATTGTATCTAGAGCCAAATCATTTATTGTAGTTCTCACTTGACCGTCACAATTTGTCAACTTTCTGGACCTAAAGCATGCAATTTTAGAACTATGGATTTGGAGCACCATATTCAATCACTTATAATTTTCGATTAGATGACCCTAAAACAATATTACATGGAGATCAGAATAGCAACTTATATAATTGTGCGTCACAGTTCCAATATCCATTTAACACTGTATGAGGGCCAACTGAATATAAGTGATTTAAGGCAGTGCTCCAATATCCTCTTTCTAAAATGGCATGCTTTACACCCAAGAAATTGATGAATTGTAGTGGCCATGTAAGAACTACCATTGACAATTTGCCTCGGGAGATAATTTTTGATGTACTACCAAGTAGATTTATTCTTGGCATGCATAATTATTTGCTCAAAATGGTAATCTATAACTAACCACCCTTATTTCATAAAATTAAAACACGCTTAACAGAGGATTTAGATTCTTGTGGCCTGTTAATTTGCTTTTAGCATCCTACACTTTGTAAACAATTTAGTTTGAAAAAGGATGGTGTTTTGCAATGCGTTTCATTTCTCACATGGGAGAATTTTACCCCAGAGAGGAAAAAAAAACCTAGGTAGGTAGGGTTCCTCTTCATCCTTGTATGGCCACATTATGGATAAACACTCGCAAGTTACTGCATAGCAGATTGACAACGTATTTGTATAGAGTTCTAAAAATTTGGAAAAGAAAAGAAAGAAACAAAATGTAGGTCTAAAAATTAAAAAACTTCTTTAAAAATTACAAGAGTGAAGGTTTAAAACTGGTTGGCGAGTTGGGTTTCTGGGTTGCGGGTTGTGTCGGGGATTCAGGTGAGGGAGAGTTGCGGTGCGTGGGGTGGGGATAGTTTTTAATAGAAAAAAGAAGAAGTTAATGAAGGTTATTTTAGGTAAAGACTGTCCTTATTTTGAAATGGAATCGTAAGATTAATTATTCAAGACCCATTGCCTCATCCAACCCCACCGAATGGTGGCAAGGTTGAATTCTTCTTCGTACAAACCAAGTTTTAATTAGAGGAAACAACAACAACAACAACAACATTAACAAGGTGATGGCTTGGGTACCTCCAAGATCCACTTTTAAAAATTAGAAAAAAATAAAAGAAAAAGTAAGACAATTCTAAAAATCAATGGAATGGGAAACAAATAAATTCCAAACAAAACCTTTTAGTTTCGATGTTTAAGAAAACTTGTTCTACAAAAATAGATCTGGTTGTCTATGAAACTAATACACTATTCGATAACAATAAACTCATACAAATTCTCATATCTCCCTCGGCAATTTGCTGATGGAGATTTTGTAGATCGATTATATAATCAACTAGCCAACGGTCCTCGGGATCAAAATAACACAAAATGCAAATAGAAAAGAGAGGAGCAAACATACCAAAGAAATTAATACGTCCAATCCAACAAGAATACAATGAAAGGTATACTCACTATATAACAGAGGACAAGAGAAGAATAATCCGCTCAGTATGAGAGGGAGGAGGAGAGGGTTTATCTCACCACAAAATGTGTGTGTGGGTGAGTGTTGAATGCGGTGGAGAGGGAAGAACAACGGGTTTATATAATACACTAACCCATAAACCCTAACAATTAACGGATAGGATTAACTTTGACGGTTATAAATGTACAGATGGGATTAGAACACAAAGAAACACACTTGTGTTTTAAAGGACGTCATGGATCAATGTTCACAGGGATTTAGGTTGAAAATCTACGGGCTTAAAAAGGAATCACACGGATTGGCAAAATATACCAAAATTGCTAATGAATGGCCAAAAAGTGAACCAGGAAAGATTCCGAGCAATAGAAGCAAACACGTATAAATATAGAGTATAAGATGATTAATAATTCACAAATAATAGACATGACACTATAAATTTGCTACCTAATATGAGCAGGTGATGATGCAGCTTACTAGAGATGGGAGTGTACCTCAAAAAATCTGAAATACTATGTAAGGACATATATATTTATAGTATTAGGTAGGGATCAAAAAATCATAACTATTCCTCTTCATCCTTGTATGAAAATTAAATAACAACAAAATTAAATTGCAAACTAATCTACTACAAAATAAAAATAGAAACTATAGTCCAATGATTTTTGGACAAATTTCCAAATACTCTTCTGCTTCGAATTACATCTGCTATAAGCAACCCTCCACAGACTCGAATTTAGAAATTTCTTCCCTTCCTAACCTTCACAATACAATTTCAATGATAAGATATATTTGTCCTTCTAAAAACACAAATACCTTCACCACTTAATATTGTACCACGAAAGTTAAGGTCTGTTGCAAAGATATATTTCTTCTAAAGATCAAAATGACCTAAACACGGCGTCATATAACAAAAAATAGGATTTTCCAAAACCTCACCATGTTTCTCTTTATGCTAGATATATCATCTAAAATCACATATAGTCTCTCAAAAATAGTTGACAATCGGAGTTGGAAATTATTGTTAAAATTGTATGATTCTTTTCTTTGAAGCTAAATGCGTCAATATATAGGAGAAGAAGGGCTAGGGTTTAATGAGTAGTCGGGAGCAAGTTAGTGGCTGATTTGGATTTGGACACAACTTTGATTAACTAACTGGGCCTAGGAGAGAAGTATAACTAGCCAATTACATGTCATTCTCGCTACTATGCACAGGCAACTACTTCGAACTATTTTCGGGAAAGTAAACCTCGGAATTTGGGAAAACTCAAAACATGAAAGCTGTAGGTCTTCGAGTCTTCTTTCTAACCACATATAAATAAATAAAAAATCCGAGTTTTGAGCGAGGATATAGGCATAAAATACCAAACTGTAGCACAACTTCCTCAAATAAAAATTTTGTTCTGAGATCACTTCGATTGGCTTCTTCTTGACTTTGATACTTTGTTCACCACTTTTTCAATGATATCTTCACTAAAACCAAAATTATTGAAATATACTAAAAATAAATAAAAGAAAAGAACTTCAACTGAAAGTGAAAAAACAAAGGTTAATAAGTGGTATAAATATGCAAAATCGCGCACATCACGTATATATATCCAACCAAAACAATGTATATAGTCGTCCAACATGACCTAAAGGGTGCATTTTACGCAAAGGTTAAGATGGTGGGATAGGATAATTTTATCCTATCCCATGTTTGGTGTTTGTCGAGATTGTATATCTAGGGGATTATTTATCCCACTAAAACTTCTTATTCTATCGAAAGAAGGATTAACGAATCCCACCTAAGAGGTGGAATTGTTTTATCCTATCCAGATGAGATTAAATAATCATGTTCGACTCTTTAGTTTGACACGTCAAACACACCAAAAAGCTTTTAAACTTGTCCCCAACTACAAGATACACCCTCCTTTCCAGATTAAGAGTCCACTATTCAATTTTGGGATGTCCAAAATTAAGAGTTCAAATCCCAATCAAGATATAATCAATGTACCATATTTCACGAAAGTATGGAAGTTGTGTTCTTAAGCAATGATTAATTTGAAATTATTGCATTTAAATTTATTTTAAATATGGAAAAGTCAAAGTGTACTCTTAATTAGAGGTGGAGCAATTAACGAATTACAACGCTTGAATGTAGTTTATGACTTTCAATCCAAATTTTATGGTACGGTTAGAAAAACAAATATCTTATTACTAAATTACAACAAACCAATACACAAAGCCACACTTTTATAAAGGAAAGATGTTTTGAAGGTTAAATAAAAATATATGAATATTACTTATAAAATATTTTTAAAATTTCATTAATAAAGCTACTAGGAAAACATTGCGGGTAGGATACAATGATCTAGTAACAAATATATGACAAAGCAAATGTGGTAATAAGGTCTCTATAAGAACTAGCATTCTTATTGAGACTAGAACTCAAAGTGAAGAAAATAGATTGATGGATGGAATCAAGTATGTAGTATTTACAGACAAAAGTATTCAGTTATTGTCGAAAAATTAATATACTTCTAATGTTGAATCAGGATTAACTAGGACAAAAATAAGTTTCAAGTACATAACTATTATTTCATCGACGAAAAGGCCAAAATTTATAATTCTAATTCCGATCCATGCAGGAACATCATTTTGAATCCATTCAAGTTAAATTGGTATTTTATACCTCACAATTATTTTGAAAAAACATCTACAATAATAAGTCTTGGGCAGTTTATTTGTGAAAATGGATGTATAGCACTAGACACACAGCGAGAAGTCGTTCTGCTATGTTCAGCTATCCCTAACACGTACACTAGACCAAGCAAAACATCTAAGACTGAACCGTTTAACCTAGCTAGATCTAAGCTACCTATTCATGGAGATTCTGTAAATCTTTCGTTCTAAAAATGGAAAGATCAAAATAATTGGGATTTTTTTGGATTCCGAGTCTGGAATGGAGTTGTAGCAAACAATATAGATCGGCCTTGACTCTCTCTCTATAAAAAAATTCCTTCTTAGTCATGCTTCGACCCTATGGAGTAAAGGGAAGTGCAGATCTGGAGTGTTTGGACGAGAAAGAAAGGCTTTGCAGCAGGCTGAGTTACACCAAAATTAGATTTTCTGAACATATGAGAAAAGAGTCTTAGGAAATTGATAGAAGAATGGATTCCTAGATAACAAAAGATATTTAATTAACCAGTACACCAATATCAACGTGGGAGTACACGAAGAAAGAAAAATTAAAACAACAAATATGTTTAAATATGTATGACTAAACATTCTTCTAATAGAGTATATATTATGTTCGCCGATGTTTTCCTTTATTTAATATTTACCAAACAATGCAACATCCATGAACTAATTAAAGTAGAATTTAGAAATTGGGAGGATTTTACAAGAAAATTTAGCCACCAAGGAGATTTAGATTTAAGGATGATTTTAAAACTTAGCTCATAATGTAGCTACATACATTTGGAAGGCAATCTGCATGCCACCCCCTTCCTATCTAGTAGCCTTATTCTCTTTGCTAGGATTTTTTCCCCCTTTAATAACTCAAAGTATCTAATCCTCCTAGAGCACCTGACTAATCCCTCATAGTCCGTCTAGAACATCCAATTTCCACAATGCGATACACTATACTCTTATCCATTAATATATATGTTTAGCTCTCTCTCGACACACATAGATACATACGCTTATTTGATCCACAGGAATTCAAAAAACCTAAAGTTAAGAACTACTCAAGACATATTTCAAAACTATCATTGCACTTTTTGCAATTATTGACCATAGCACTATCTAATATATCAAAATTCCTAAGCTAAAATTACCATTGTGGCATTGTTCATGAAATCCCAAGATATTTATCTTGTTTAATCTCCAAATCACAATTTTCCCTTAATAGTGTGTTGGGTCTTCTGCCCATTCTGAAAATGGCTTGCCATGTAAGAATTTATCTTCCATTCATCCAGTAAGTTATGAAGCATTATATCTTTAAATTTATTATAATTAATGTTCAAAAAATGATGGGCAATTTTTGAAGTGCCCGTCTTTTGTATTTAATGGTACATTAGGCCTCACAATTTGGTCTCCCATGCTCCGTCCTCTCTCTCTCATTACAAAACACAACTTGCACAAGATATGATGGTTTAAATTAAGCTTTTTTATGTATAAAAATTCAAACCTTAAATGTTATCCAAGTAATATTAATAAAAGAATATGTTTCAGGTAAGAGTCCTTGGAAATCTTTTGAGAAAAATGAAATGGCCTTGTTACATAGACTTATTAATTATATATACATATGCGGTCTTAAGTCATTAGTGTGGTCATGAATTAACAGGTATTAGCCAACTAGGCTTTTTTAGTTCTACGGTGTATTAATGCGATAAAATGTGTCAAAAATATCATGTACTAATTTGTATTCTTGTCTTCTATATTTGTTTAACAAAGCCCTAACTTGCTAACTATCTAGGAAATTGAACAAATGGAATATAAATTTAATAGAGATGTCTCCCTCTTCATCTGGAATTTAAGATGTGTCTCAGATTTTGTGACGGTCCAAATCCATTTAGAGGATTTCTCCACGGGACCGATTTGTCACAGGTGTCGTACACTGATGGCAGTTGATATTAAAATTTTATGAATAAATTTAAATTAGTTATTTTAATCAAGAAAAGTACATCTTAGATTTTTAGAAATAATCGGCACGGTTTACTCTGCTTTATTAAGAACCAAGACCTATATTAGTACGAGAAATAATATAACAAATTACCTATACCAAAGTGTGGTACATTCAACAAAATTTCGGCATGATGTATGCATTTCCTTAATGAAATTCAATCTTGTTCAAAGTCTAAAAACTTTACAGGCAACTTTTCAATACCATAAATAAGTCTTAATGCAAATACACACTTTTCAAACTCCAAATGTCAAGGATAGCGAGTACGAAGTATCCATAGTATGACAATTATACATCCATAAAAAAGAAGTCTTAAATAACTATTAAAGATACAATGAAATACTTAATAAAATAACAAAGTTGATTCAACTGCCATAGGGTATCAGAGATGTTCTAAGAAGTACTTGGACCTATCTCACACCTCTACCTAAAACCTGTGTAGTACCTGAAAAGGAAATATGAGGGAACGAGCCAAACTGGCCCAGTGGGAACTATGGGGAAAAGGAATTTCAATACAAAAATTATAACAAATAAAGAAGTGATGAACTTAAAAAGTAATGCACAATACTAAATCCACAATAAAATCTCAAAATTTGGAAATTTGCTATAAGTCCGCCCTGTCACACTAGCCTACCTCAAGACCTGCCATGAATATGTGCAATAATCCAACCACCTCCCCCTTGACCTAATACCGGTACTAGACAAAAATACATATCACATAAGCACCTCATCTTACTATGGGTCAGTGCACTGCTAACTAGACTTAATAGGCACCCCATCATACCATGGGTTGGTGCAATATATATAAATATATATAACTCAGGAATTTCTATACTGGTGATCCAGTCTCAACAATATCTCCGCCGTCATTCGAATCTTAGTAGTAATAGTGCATAGGGAAAATTTTATAAAACTAACAAGTGTATCCCATGTGATCTTAATATTGCTATCCACTAGATATAGGTTATCACATGTTTAAATAATTATAAATTTTACCTTTAATACAATTCATGGATTAATTACACAATTTGCCGCTTTAATGCTAAAGTTTAGTAGAATATCACTTTTATTTTATAATCATGTTGTTATACTAAAAATGGAAAACAATAAAATCATCAATAATAATAAAACATAATCTAAAATCTCAGATTTTTCCATGAATTTATACTTGTCTTAGTCAAAATTTCTCAATTTCTACAATTTAGCAAAAACTAGTAAGATGAGTAATACTAGACCCGCTAATAACCTTATCGAACGCCTCATTCATGTTTAACCTCAAGCTTAAGTATGATTTTAAGAAGATTAACATTTTGAAATTTGGTAAATTTTGATGAAAATTCTGTTATTAAACATACATGTGACGATTTTAGCGATTTCGGTACCAAAATCTCAAAACAACCCATGAATACCAACATGCACTACAATCAGCCCTTAACGCCATCATCAACAATTGATATAATAACTAACAACATGCTCAGAATATATATATCAAGCATAAACCACATGCATGCAAAGAAAAGTAAGATTTTGGTACCGATAATCTAGTATTACTACTCATACAACAATCTCCAAGCAAAGAATGAAGAAATGAAGGTAAGTTCCCACCTTAGTAACCTCTGGACAGAAATATAAAGCTCCTAATAGACCACCTACAGAAACCGAATGAGGAAACCGACCCTAAAATTAGATTCGCCACGTGAAAAGTGAAATCCGAGATTTTGAGTCAAAATCCTTGAATTTGAGTTATGAAACCTACATATTTCTCCCTCAATCACTCTCTCTCTAGAAAAGTGGAGCTTGAAAATGGACTGAAATGGAGGTGGAGGAAGTTTTAAAAAATGAGTGAAAGATGGTTATTTCGTTAAAAACAATGATGGGACCAAAATTTAAAACAGTTATGTCAGCTTGGACGAAATTGTAAAAAAAAAAAGATGGCAGCTTAGAACAAAATGACATTTTCTCAAAAATAAAAAAGGGCCGAACTAGCTCATTTCAAGTCCGGATTACAATGAAACTTTCCAGAATTAATCTAACAAATATATATGACTTCTCGGAAAAGACAGTACTTAATTCAGGGTCTAGAAGTAATCAAGGCAAATGTTAGCGCTCGATACAAATTTTAAGGTTTTAAATCGAAATCTTCAAAAGTTTAAAATACGGAGTGTTACAGGTAATCCATTAAATCATTTCTCAAATAAAACTCGATCGTAATCTTCGTATTAATGAAAAGGTCTATTACATCATTGTAATTCTCAAAATATTAAACAATTAACTACAATTTACCATGATTAATATTGCATGGTCTCTTTAATTACATAAACCAATTGTGAACCAAAGTTTACTTAATACGAAAGGGATCAACTTAAAGTTATACAAGTGAAATCAAGTTGTCCCTCCAAGGGAGACTAATACGGTTCTAGGGTCATCAGAGGTATCTACACTTTAATGCGTGCCAAATCAATGAGCGTACCTACAAAACTATTTTCAAAAATGGGAGTGTGCCAAACACAATTTCAGTGGTAACTATACAAGTTTTTCTATAAAAATACAACTAGTCTAGCACACGTGAATACCAAAAATAATAGAAAGTCACGAGATGCATATAACTTAATCACTCCTTATATGTATACCATATATACATATATATAAACATATTTACACACACACACACACATATATATAGTATTATACCAAAATACTATGAACCATTTATCAAAACTAGTGGTGTGTACTATGCACAACACATGGTATCTTCCCCTAAAGGAAATTAGTATACATAAACTAAATACGTAAAATAGTATCCAAATCCAACGAAAGGATAATAAACAAGTATAGGAACCTATATTTCCACCATATTATATGTCCTCCCATAGGACTTATATCTCACTTTCCATGGCTAGAACCATGAGGCAAGAGAGCTCAAAGATAAAATTGTCCTTCAAGAGCGTATAGTCAATCATCTAGGATTTAAATATAATGTGCACAGTTGATAGCCCCTATGCCTCGGGTATTTCCACTCCCATGGCGGGGACCCCCTACTACGGTCCACCTAATGGTTTACCCCTAAGGCTATGTAACTCATGTAGCCATACAGCGTAGAAGCATTCTCTATATGCTTTAGTAGGGGAAACTTGCGAGGTGGCATACTTTGTGTTGGATATGAGATAAACATTTAAGACATGATTAATGCCTATGATTATTTTATGACTATACCTATGGTTAGTAATTTCGTTTACTTGGTTCTCGGTAGTAAAGGAGGGGAACCATGTGAGGTGGATACTTTATTGTCGGATATGAGATAGAAAGTTGAGACATGATTAGTGCCCACAATTATTTTTTGACTATACCTGTGGTTGATAATTTTGTTTACTTGGATCTTAGTACATAAGTTGTATTTCTTGGGGATTGGGTATTACGTGGCCTGCAAAGCATTTACTACTAGTTTCATATATGTTTTCATGGCTCTTAGGAGTAGTACTTATTATATATGTTTATGTCATACATAAGAGCTAGGTGCTCATTTATGATTCTTTACCCTTCTTTTCTATTATGGCACGATGCATGTGTATTTTAATGTATAAAATCCATATAGTTCCGATTGAGCCCGTGTTTGATCAACTCCCATTTTTCAAACCAGTTTTGTAGCTAGGTACGACCTCGGGATGGCATGAGTATTGAGTCTAGATGCCTTTGACGACCTCAAGCACATAGTAGTCGTCCATGGTTGGACAACTTACGTTATTTGGACTTAGTAATTTTAATTTTACCATTTGTAAAATTCAAATTTTATCATATTGTATTAAAGACCTCGCTCTAAATTTCATAATCAGAGCTATATTTAGAGACTAAAAAACGTGTTGTACTATTAATAATTGTTCTACGAAAACATTGTTGGATTTATTTTAAACAAGCATAAGTTTGACTTAATAACAAAAATGCTTTTACTCATGCATTCTTCTTCGATGAGTGATACCAAAAATGTTTAATTAAATGGAATTTAACACCACGAACCACCGTTGTTAGTGACAGCATCCATGATTAACCGGATTCCGGAGGTTTAAACCTCATAACGGGATTTGGTGCATAACATGTCACACATTGATTTTCAAGACGTGATTAATAAAATTTAAGTAAAAGAGAGGGATTTTCACATAGAATATAAAAAAAATTCTATTTTATGATTTAAGTACAAATTAAAACGATAAAAACTCCTTTAAAAGAACAAAAAAAGTAGGTAAGTCTTTTAAAATCATTGGCCAGAGGAAATCTACATCCCAACCATCCCACCATCAAAGAATAATGACAAGTAACTATACAAAAATTTTCAAACATTAAAATAAATAGGTTCATGGATAATACTTAAGTTCTATCCAAAACCATTGGTGAGAAGCATATATATAAACAAGCAATAATAATCAATGATTGATAAAACAAAGAGCAAATAAAATATCAAATTCGATTGCAAGATATCAATAATCAAGCACATATAAATCAAAACATGAATCTACATAACATAATTTTGGCATAATGAAATTGAATAGACAAACATAAAGTATCCTCGCCTACCTTAAATTGACGGTGAAAGTAAATCGTACGTGCAAGCCTTTTGTATTTTTTTCCTCCTATTCTCTTCTTTCACTTTCCTTTCTCTTCTTCCTTTTTGTATATCCCTCTGCAGAGAGTTTGTTTTTCTCTTCGTTTTTCTCTTTAATCTTTTTTATCTCTCTTTTATTTTCCTCTCTTATGTCTTTCCTTTCTTTTTTCTTCACACCCCTTATGCAATTAACAAAATACACTTATATATATACACACTCTAAACTACATTAGAACACCAATATTTATATATGTATAAAATTCAAAGTCAAAATAATAGCACAGTCAAATAAATATGGGAACAAGAGATAATATCTACAAAATGGTCAGTCAAGCAAAGTCAAATTTAAAAATAAATCAAATTGTAAATTATCTAACCTTCCTTATCTAATTCTTCAATTTTCTCAAAATAAATCAACAAAATATTGAAAAATAGGGTTTGATTGAAAAAAGTTTTCTGAAAAAGAACTAAGGAATAATATTTTTGTAGATTAAGGGCCTATATTTGGGTAACACCTCGTGTTTAGTTTGATCATTAATTTTCCTTCATAAGCTTGATTCATTGAATAACTTCACTTTGGATAGTAATTTTTGGTCTCGACTAGAATTATGTGGTTTTAACACCTCGAGCATGATTCAATAGATTAATCACATTTGCGTTAATGAGTGTTTTGCTAATCGGGTGGTCCTTATTAAATTATAGGTTTTAATCGCTCATTTGTTATATTTTACCATTAAACATGGCTTTGGGTAGCCGAATATGGTTCTGGACATATTTTGATGAGCCGAACACTTCTCGCAAGTCATATTATTCATATTACATATGTGTGCATGGTTGAAACGCATTTTGGATGGCCGTGGTTGAATTTGGTCGGCTAACGGTGATAATTGAGTTTTTAGCGAAATGGGTTTTTCTCCAACTTTGAAGGTTTATAACTTTATCATATAATGTCCAAATGACTCTCCGTTTGCGCCACTAGTTAGATATTGATTCATTCCATAACTTTTGTGTTTTGACCGAAACCCAATTCTAGCTCCTTGCGGGTCATAATTGAGCACGAAGTAAGCCGTTTAACCAAATCTGCTCATATCAAAACACAGTGTTTGGCAGACTGCTATATTCAATGAATTACTGGTATTTTCCTGTTCAGAATTTGGAGAAACAGTAAATATAAAAGTTATAGATCTTCGAGTTCTCTTTCTTTTGATATAAAGATCATCCAAATCGGAGTTCCGAGCGTAAAGTTATGCCCAAAATACGAACAATACGCCAGAAACATTTAGCTACTCGGGTTTGACCCCTTTTTTAACCATTTGACTCGATTTTTGTCTCATTTACACCCCAAAACCCCTAAATTTCGACCATTCTACAGAAATCACCAATTCAGAACCCTAGAGTGAGAAAGTGTGGGGATTTAGGGGAGATTTGAGAGAGTTCTCACCTTTGGTACATGATTTAGCAAGAAATCACCATTATTCTTCATTTCCATCATATCCTCTTCACCTTGTTCACTTGGAGGAGCTTAAGGATTCTTGGAGGAGTATGTATTCCAGACACATAGGTCATCATCAACCATCTCAAAATCATGTTAAAGCATCAATTCCAGGTGGGAACAATAGTATAAAATCGTTTTTATCACTACTATGTGTTGCATGTAGAAATTTGACTAAATATTGAGGGTTTTTGCTAAGGACCTAGGGTTTGTATTGCATGCATTGGGTTTGGGTGTTCCTAACCTATAATTGATGATATAATATTGTTATCTATGTTGATTATAACCTATTAAAACATACAATTCAGTTTGTACACACCCAATTTATGATTTGAACTTAAAACCCCCAATTTGATAACTATTGCTACTAGTTCTTATGGTAATGCGTATGATAAGTATAAGTGGTACAAATTCTGGAATTTATAGATATAAAAAGGTTGATTTTGGTTGGTTAATGAGTTAGATTGACGAATAAACGAGATTTCCCCCAATTTTACCTAAAATCACATCTATACATAAGTGTGACTAGAAATTTTGTATAACTAGAAAAGGCTTAAATGATGGTTTTGATACATGAATATCTCTACATATATTGTGTGAATATGATGTTATAGAGTACATATGCCACTTGTTGACAAATGTTAAGGATTTGGCTAAAGCGCACTTTACGGTAAAATGCCTGCTAGATTCTATTAAGCAATTCATACAACTAAAATTTGTAGGTTTGTTGTGCGATTTCACTACTACCCATATGGGAATGATGTACAAGAACTATACTAGTCATTGTAAAGTTTGTAATAAGTATTGTGTAGAAATCCCACCATAAGGACTACAACTAATGAGACCATCCATGGAGTTTTATACAAAAATACTTTGTGGGATAAATGTATGTGAATTATGGACATCATTGTGATAAGTGTGTTATAATCTTGAAGGTTTTATATTTATTTGATATACATTTGGCATATGTACACCGAAAACATCATATATATATAAGATAATTATCTTCTATAAGTCTCTTGTAGTAATAGATTTAATGGCAAGGAGATAAATTATGAGATTTAAGTCATAAGATATTTGTGCTAATTAAGGTGGGATTATTGATAATATATGGTGTGGGTATCCTATGAGATATATAGATATATTTCTTTAAACCGTTATATAATTGTTGTTGATGGATTCTCCCACTTAGTTTGAATACATAAGTATATTTACGCATTCTTTTCTTTTGATATATATATATATCTTGTGTATGAATAATTCTATATGGCTAATGGTTAGCTTTTGACGCGTATATACTTGATATCTCAATTGTTATGAGATTTAAAGAGTTTTATGATTTGGCGCCATATTTTACCATTTGGTTACTTACCCTTATTATCTTAGCCTTGGTGGTTACATGATATATTTGTCCTTGGGGGGACATAACCTGCGTGGCTACACGAGTTTCTTAGCCTTGGGGGCTTACCACTAGGTGGACCGTAGTAGGGGGTCCCTGCTATGGGAGCGGAAATACCTGAGCCATGGGGGCTATCAACTATGCACAGTGGATTTAAATCCTAGATGGTTGACTATTACGTCCTTGGAGGACGATTTTACTTTCGGGCTCTCATGCCTCATGGTTCTAGCCATGGAAAGTCAGATATGAGTCCTATGGGAGGACATATCGTATGGTAGAAATATGGGTGCCTATACTTGTTTATTATCATTGGTTGGATTTGGATTATATTTTACGTATATGGTTTACGTATACTAATTTCCTTTGGGGGGAGATATCATTTGTTGTGCATAGTATGCATCACTAGTTTCGATATATGGTTTTATAGTATTTTGGTATAGTACTATATATATATGTATATGGTATACATATAAGGAGTAAATTATATGCATATCGTGGTTTTCTATTATTTTTAATATTGCACGTGGTGTATGTTTGACTAGATGTATTTTTATAGAAAAACGTTTATAGTTCCCACTGAGCCCGTGTTTGGCTCACTCCCATTTTCCAAAACAGTTTTGCTCTATAAGTTGGCGCGCATTAAAATTTAGTTACCTCTGATGACCCCGAAACCGTGTTAGTCTCCCTTGGAGGGACGACTTGACTTTTATGTGTAACTTTAAGTTAACTCCATTTGTATTAAGTAAATATTATTTAATAATTGGTTTATGTAATTGAAGAGGTGATGTAATGTTAATTATGGTAAATTGTTGCTGATTATGTACTATTTTGAGAACTACATTGATGTAGTATAATTTATTATTTGTTATGAAGATTGTGGTTGAGTTTTATTTGAAAAATGATATGATGGAGCACTTATACAGGTCTTGGATATTGGTAAAACAGAGGAGACCATGCTGAATTTTTTTTGGAAAAATCTAAGATACAAATTCTTGTGCTTATATTATTTTATTTATTTATTTTACTCATACCATTTTATAAAATGAGTAATTCCTTGAAAAAAAATTTAACTAATTATTAATTTGTAAAATTTTAATATCACCCGCCGTCAACGTACGGCACCCGTGACAAACCAATCTCGGAGGTGAAAATCTCTAAACGGGATTTGGGGCGTCACAATTTGACCAAAGTCCAAAAGGAGTACAAAGTTAACTTTGTAGTAAATTTTAATTTTTTTTATGGAATCATGCAAATTTAAGTTTGCACTATGTTTTTTAGCATATTATTATAATTAAGTCTTTAATTGATGGTTATGCAAAGTTCAATTTGTTTCTAAAACATTACTGTGTATTTGGGTTTATTTGTTATTGTTAGAGTTTTATATGAAACATAAGAATATACTTATTAAAAATATAAAGACACCATACATAACAAATTTGCATTAAATTCTTCGGATCGCAAAGTTAATTTTGCACAAAACACAATTTTATGCAAAGTGAAGTTTTCACAAAATACAATTTTGGTCAAATCCCTCATTTTAAAAAATAATTAATAAATAGTCCCTTATTTTAGCAAAATAATAAAAACTAGGCTCTTATTTAAAATAAATAAATTTATTTGTTTTATTTTTTGTGAAAAACATGGCCATACAAGACTTTCTACCCCATTTCCAGATAAATCAATATCTTTGAAAATATGGGGTTTTACATCAAATGTTTTGGCCGTTATCAAATGTGCTAATGTGATGAGGTAGTGCCATGAACAATGTCTCTTGATAAATTCTAGAACCACCAATTGCAATATATATTGTCACTATATATATTTTTTTATTTATTTACTAAGAGAAAGAAGTTGTATTATTGAAAAGCAAAGAGTTAAAACTTACGAGGGCAAGGTGTTCCCAACATAAACATTACAAGGATACACCTAAAATAAAACTATAGCTAGAAACAACTAAAACAAGAGTAACTTAATTATTCTCCACCACTACAAGAACCGGTGGCGGATCCAGAATATTTAACATGGGGGGCCAAAACACAAGCATATTTTATTTTTTGACATAAAAGAAATTGATATAAAAACAAATTCAAAATTAGTTAAACGACCTCTACTTGTTGCATTGGATTTTCTCCATATATTTGTACCAGTAAATCATATTGTTTACGACATTAGAGTTAAGAAAAAGGTTCACAAAGCCCAAAGGTTATAAATTTGCTTGCAAATAAAGATGAAGGGGCCAAATAAAATATAGTATGTTTATACACAGCAATAAATATTATTACCTAGATAATCAATATCTTTAAAAATATGGGGTTTTACATTAAATGTTTTGCTTTTTATATTCTAATACAAGCTGGCCGTTAATTTCTCTTGATAGATTCTAGAACCGCCAATTGCGACATATACTGCCACTCTATATTTTTTTTATTTAATAAGGCAATGAAGTTGTAGTATTAAAAAGGAAAGAGTTAAAACTTACGAGGACAAGGTGTTCCCAACATAAACATTACACGGATACACCTAAAACATATCTATAGCTAGAAACCACCAAAAAAGGTGCAACTTAATTATCCTCCAACACTACAAGAACCAGTGGCGAATCCAGAATTTCTAACTTAGGGGGCCAAAACTCAAGAATAGTTTTTTTTACATAAAAGACATTAACATAAAAACAAATTCAAAATTAGTTAAACAAGGAAGACCTCTACTTGTTGCATTGGATTAATTTTCTCCCTATATTTGTATTGATAAATCATATTATTTACAACATTATAGCTAGGAAACACGTTCACAAAGCCCAAAGGTTATAAATTTGCTTAGAAATAAACTTGAAGGGGACAAATAAAATATAGTATGTTTATACATAGCAATAAATATTATTACTACCTAAACTTTAAAAAACCTTGCAGGGGTCCGGGTAACCCCCCTTCTTTGTGAACACCCTATTTGCAACCCTTACAAGAATATAATTTCCCAAAAAACGAGCATGCATTTATGCATACGCACATACTCTGTATATGATTCATAGTAGGAAGAAATCATAGGTAAGAAGCTACGAGGATAACAGGAGTTACTGATTACAGACTTTTGAAAACTAAAAACTGTCAATCTTGCGAAATCTTTGAACGGAAACCTTCCTGAACTTCGATCGCCTTCAAACTTGGAAGGATATAACAAAATGCTAGCGGGAGCAACATAATTAAAAATCATCTTAATCCGACAGTAGAATCTCTGAAAACTAATCCGACCGGCAGTTCACTTCAGTTAATCAAACGGGGACTTTCCTGAACTCCAATCGACCTCAAATTTGGAAAGTAGGTATATGCCATCAAGAAGAAAAAACATATCAAAAAATCATATCAATCCGATGATTTTTTTTCTGATAAAGCAAAATTAATGGTATAGACAAAGGTGTAAACACTTTTATCCGCAAGACATTGCATAGTAATGTCGTGTGGACAACACTATTCACAGCTTTATCCACACAACAATGCCTCTATTGTCTTGTGGACAAAGCCCTGCAGTCCCTTTCATGTATAAATATAACTTCATTTTCTCATTGTTCCTCATCAGTCAGCTCCGGAACTCTAAGAATAGTGCTAGAAAATCTTATTCCTCTATTTTCAAAGCTTTCAAGTGTATTTTAGCTTAATTTGGTCTTATTTATTGACCTGCCTTCGATTTCTTTGATAATAATCAATTACTTGCATGATTAAATTTTTGTTATCTTGGAATCATTCTAGAATCTATATTTAAAATCCATTTTCAAAATGTAAGGCATGTAACGAACTATAGCCATTGCAAAACTCATATTTATCTATTAGTTCTGCAAATTCTAGTTTTATCAATCTTGTTCCACGAAGGAATTGTCAAACATTTGTATCCTGTTTAATCTATAAATCGTGGTACATATGTGAATACTCGATACAAAAGTACTAGATTGTCAATGCCAGTTTAAATCATTGAACTGTGGTACACTATTAATGAACGACTCTCAAGGACGATCAAACGTTCGATTCCAAATTAAATAGCTTCCTAAATGCTCTGAGCTTTATCAAAAACACTTGTTTTCTATCTTCATTATCAAAACATATTTTCAAATCATACACATTGATTTATAAAATTAGATGGGCAAAATACAAAGCACACGCTTTCCATCCTACCCAAACTCCCTTTTTTCTAAAACTATGGAATGATACGCAATGACATCAATAAGCATGCAAATTTTCAATTATAAATACACACATATCCTACTTAGAGACCGAAAAGGGCGAATTGGGTGCCTAACACTTTTTTAATTCATAACTTAATCCCCGAACTTTCGAATCAAATTGGTTTCGCATCAGTTGTGTTTAAGATGTCGTTTAATCCATAAATATTCTTTTTTATGATGCCTTTTGTTTGTTTAGTAAAAAAAACTAGCGACTCTGATTTTTTTTACAAATCGTCATTTTTCTCAAATTAAACGAACCATTTCCAAAATAAACGAAAAATTAGAGGAATCGTCGCCCACGAGGACAGCGTCGAAAATGCGGATTCTTAGAGTGGGGACTCTATTGAGGACATTTTTAAAAGGATTAGACTCTATACAACAGTAGAATATGTGTGAATAATTGAATTTTGATTGAATTTTAGTTGCATGCTTTCTTTTTCGGCCTTAGTCTTAGGATAACATATATGCGATCTAGGTGATACCTTTGATTCCCCTTTTGTTTATAATCACTGTTTGAGAAAAATATTTTCCTAAAATGAAAAAAAACTTAAAATACTCGAAAGCAAAGCAAGAGACAACGTCCAAAACTCAAAATACCTCGTCACACAAGAAAAATGCCATGAAATTAAAGTAAGAGACATAGTTCAAAACTCATATACGAGGTTAGGGAATCGAGAGAACTAACTCGACCCCCTTTCATGAAGAAAGAAGCCAGCCAAAAGTCCTTATTTTTCTAAAACAAAGACAAAAGAGATCACACTAAAATTCTTTCTCTCTATATATATATCTTTTCATAGACCCTCACCTCCCCAACAGATCATCACCTCTCATCACCTCAGCATACCATCAATCCTCATATCTCATCCTTGCACCCTCTAGTAGGATGTCTCATTCCGTAGTAGACCATCAATCATTATCTCCCTAGTAGATCACCAACCTTTATAGTTAAAGCCACATACAAGTGCCATCCTTTATTTAAAACTCTCAAGAAGGCTTTTAAGTGGACAGAGGAGTATGAGATAGCCTTCCAAAAACTCAAACAATACCTTAGAGCACCTCATCTACTAAGTCGCCAAAGACTTCCAGCTCTACCAAGACCCAAACACTTGATACCAAATATCCCTATTTGAATACCCCATGATGCCGGAGCATTAAACAATTAAGGCTTTGGAGGAGGTCTATTGCTCATCACTCATAAAGGAAATGTTCTTGAAGTAGCTCTGAAGTTGTAGTTCAAAGCTACTAACAATGAATTAGAGTACGAGGTCATTATAGTAAATTTGAGGATCACAAAGGACCTAGGCTCAAATCACGTGTGGTGGTCTACAATGACTTATTAGTTGTCACATGTCAGGTTCTAGGTCATAATATGCCAAAGGAAGATCATATGGCCTCGTATCTATGACGCCCTAAATCTTGTTATATAGTTTAGACCTTCGGGACCCGGTTAATCACGGTGTCGTACGTGACGGTGGGTTTAAAGTATATAATTTAAAACTCACTTAATAGTGAATTATACATAAAGTCTCATTTTAAGAAAATTTTGGCATGTGGAGTCCGTAAGTTGAACAAATCTAAACTTGTAAATTGATCAAATAAATTACATTTTTAGAAATTAAGCTCCATATTCGATAATGCTCATTGGTAATAAAATCACAGATAACTATTTAATACAAATCCTCCAACGAGGTCCCAATACATTGTTAAAATGTTTACACCATTTATACATTAAAAATAATTATAAGTTTAATTGTACGGTTGTGAGAATCCGCAAATGCGACCCCCGGGTCTCAACCTCTAGTTTGGGAGTCTGAAACATCGAAAAGGATTCATTGTTTCATTTGCTTCTATTTGTTGATAATTCATATCGGGTGTCCTTCTATTCTATTTCTAGATGCAAAAGAGTTCGTTCAGACTCGCCAGTACATTTTACGAGAAAATGGATAAAATAGTTGTGTAAGAGGAAAGGTTACATATAAGCCTTTCTTTACACGTTTGTCTATGAAACCAAAATTCTATAGGGTTCGAGAACTATGTTACGGATTGGGAAGGTGTTAACCACCGTTCCGCCCTTTCGGTCTCTAGTGGTCTTATATGTTTATTCTATGTTGAAAAACTTGGATGCTTTTACTGATATTCTACTGCTTTTCGGAAATAACTCATGAACACTTGATTTGGGGAAAAACGGGAAATTTGATGAAAACCTTGCATTCCGTGATCTGATGTTTTGGTTTTGTCAAAATATGATTAATAGTGACAAAAGTTTATCTTATATATTTTTGAAAAGAGAGTGATTTTGTATTGTTTCCTCAGATAACAATATCAATTATCTCGTTTGGTTAATTTAGAAAATATCGGATCTTATTAGAATTGATTTGATATGGAATTAAACTCTTGAGGATAGTGTATCAAATACATTACAGTCTATATGCAAGACATAATATATCTGAGTTTAATTCCTAAGTAAACTTTATCAGTCCGGGTTTTCAAAACTTGGTCTTATCTGGACGATAATGACTTTACTTCTTCTAGTTTTTAAAACAATTTTATCGGGTTGTTTTGAAAACAATAAAATATCGATAACTTGATAATAAGTTTATCCAGTTAGAAAGTGGACAGAACAACAGATATAAGAAGTCTACAAAACGACTCAAATAGAAGTAAATGCTTTCGGTTTATGTTGGCCCAAGCAAGCCAACTCCCTACTCACTTATAGTAATTCCGAAAATAACAAGTGTGTATATATATTAAACTTAAATAAGAGTTTAAACAAGTCTACAAAATACAATAAAACTAGTATACAGATATATTATTTGATTACTAGAAGAGACTTTAGTTACCTTCCCGACGATAATAATAAGAATAAGAGAGAGAAAATATATTATGGCAGACAGGATCTCTGACAGATATCAGCTTTCCTCTTAGAAATATTTTCAGCGGTCTAACACTAGAAGGTGTCACTCCGGGTGCTAAGATTAAATCCGAAACTCTTGCAGAAATAAATGTTATCAAATAGGCTTCCGAAAAAGGTTTAAAGATTAGAAATGTATGAGAGAAATAAGGATTTTTGGTGTCAGAACCGTGTCCTTTGTGGTGGGGAATGGCTGCCCAGAACCCATGGGGGTATTGGCCTACTTATAGTACTCGGGAGCGATTGTCGCGCGACATTCCTCCAGAAAGGGCAACTGTTGCGCGACATATACATATGTCGTGTGACAAATGGCTGAAGTGATGGTTCTGACAGACTGATGTGTTAGAAAGTTGTTGGTCGGTGTTTGGAGGGGATTGTCGCCTGACATGACAAGGTTTGTCGTGCGACAAATGGGTTTGTCGTGCGAGAAATTGTATTTGAATTGGGTTTGTCATGTGACAAACCCATCTAGTAGGGTACTCTAATGTGTGGGTGAGTTACGGACTCGATGTGAATTCTATGGGAGTTTCTAATATAGAATATAAATTATTAATTAATTAATGGCAAGTACACAGATAATTAACTCAATTAAGATAATAAACAAATATGCATATAATAAACTTAATTTAAAAGAAGGGGTCAGATGATAATGGAAGTAAATGCTTTCGGTTTATGTTGGCCCAAGCAAGCCAACTCCCTACTCACTTATAATACTTCCGAGAAAATAAACAAGTACGTATATATAATAAACTTAATTAAACAAGTTTATAGATAATAAATTTAATTAAATTTAACAAATATGTATATATATAATAAACTTAAAACAAGTACGCATATAATAAGTTTAATTAAAATAAGATACGCATGCATATCATAAATTAAAATTAAACAAGTATATATAATAAACTTAATTAAAATAAGACAAGTATGCATATAATAAACTTAATTAAAAGAAGGGGGCAGATGATTACCTTCTCGACGATAATACGAGAGAAGCGGACAGACCTCCGGCATTGGCAAAGACTGACACTCCAAGTATAAACTTTATACTGAAAAGATTCTTATTTTCTAAGAACCTAATAAAATTAACTAGAGCATAATTCTCGACATCTCTAATAAAAGAGTAGGAGAATCTTATACTAATGAGAATTATGGGTTCAATGGCTAAAAAAGCTCTTACATGATCCTTCTCATTTGGCCCTCCCCTAAAACACAAGCCTTAGGACCTTATTTATAAGAAAACCCAAGGCCTCATTGTTCACTCCCTTCCAATGTGGAATGAAAAGTGGGCAAAACAAGAAAAATGCAAAATAAGCCTAAAAATGGCCAAACTACAAAAATCAAAATTTAAGCTTAAAAAATAGAGAATAACTTAGTAATAATATAAGGGTTCTTGTAGGGGTCACAAATTGGGGTGTCTACAACGGTACATATATAAATTAAATAGATAAAACGCATTAGTCCATAAATAACTACAAGCGTCTAAGACCGTCAGAGGTATCTAGACTCCGTACTCGCGTCGTCCCTAAAGAAGTACCTACAAAAGTGGTTTGAAAAATGGGAGTGAGCTAAACACGGGCTCATTGGGAACTATATGGGTTTTGTGTATGAAAATTCACATAGTAATACACATGCAATGTGATATATCAAAATAATAAGGAAATCGTGTGTCCACTATATACATATGAGTAGTACTCATCCCAAAAATATAATGAAAATTAGGATACATGCAATACACACCAAGTGTTGCTTTAGGCCCAGATAATAAAATGAAACTCGTATCATCAAAATACGATATTAAGGGAAATACCACAAGGAATAAATATATCAATTGTAGGCACTAGTCTTATACCATTGTATGATACTTATTACTATGTCCATCCACATGACATATATAACTGGTAGCTTGAATCTATCCCGGTCACGTTCCATCCACTGGAAAAATAGTGTAACCGGTAGTTTGAACATATCCCAGTTACGTTATGTCCACATGAACAATGGTAATATAGCTACCATAGCCAAGTCCTCCCAAGGGACATAATAGGTCAACTATGTATAATAGTCTATTGTGCATAGTCTGGCTCCCATAGCCAAGTCCTCCTATAAGACACTTAGAGACAAGCCTGTCATAGGTTAATGTATAATCATAATCATATCTAAGCAACTAAAGTATCATATACAATTGGTATAACGATAGTGCCTGATAAAGGTAAAGCCATAAATAAGTCTCAAAACCATAATGAGATATAAAAACTAGTAATAATCCCATCTATAGGGAAAAATATAACAACCTTCCATAAGTTTAGAAATCCCTTCAAATAGTGAAGTATTAATAAAGCTCTATACTTTACGAAAAAGTAGTAATCTAACCATTAGCGTTCTTGTGTTGAATATGTCATTACCATATGATATCTAAAACAAATCTCAACAAATATCGTTTATAAGTTCTAATACCCAATTTACAAGATAACCCACAATTATCACTTTTACAAATATATACGCATATATCCGTAATTTAGAAAAGTATGGGTTTAAGCCATTTTATACCAATCATGCGTAATATACATATGATAGTCATATATATGTTTTTGGAAACCATTTCCATCCTAAAACCCACATCAAATCCATCTATAAAGGTGTACAACTAGTATTATGAAACTATTTACGCTATGGTGGGTTTTAGGTCCAAGTATGTGAAACTATAACATGCAAGTGGGAATTTTGGCTTAATCATGAAGTTGAGGTTGTATTAAGTGTTTATACATCAAAAGAAATCATAAATTATAACCCCAAACCTATGCATGCAAGCCAATCAATATCCATACCAAAATCCCTAATTTACTAGTAAAAAGAACATGCAGTAAGTAATACTTTAAAAAATAACTTCAATATTATTGTTCACCTCTATTAAAGCTTTAATCCACAAATTGAAGTGATATAAGAATGTATGAAGGGCTGGACTGAAGCTCCATGCTTCTCTCTTGAGCTCCAATGGACGGTTGATGTGATGAAGATGAATATGATGATCCTTAGCCAAAATCTTGAATTGATATGTTCAATCCTTGCAAAACCCTCAAGAATCACCCCTTTAAACTTCCACACAAAAGCTCTAATCATTTTAGGTGTATAATGGGTGTTTGGGGTTGATTTGGGTGAAATATGGTGGAGAATCGGGTCAAAACAAGTTGGTTCGGGTCAAACCCGATTTGACTAAAGGTTTTTGATGCAATATTCTTATTTTAGGCTTAACTTTTCACTCGGGACTTTGATTTATGCACCATTTTTCCTAATTAAAGATAAATATCTATAACTTTTTGTCTCTGGAGGTTTTACCAAATTTGTAATAAATAAATGCTAGAAATTCATGGAACTTATAGGTCTGCCAAAAATAGCAAACTGTCACTGTGCATCGGGCTGGTTCTGTCAACAACTTTGCGATCAGTTTTGACCTTCTTAGTGCTTAATTTAGGCTTACCTTCCAACATGAAAGTTAAAGAAGGATCAAATTTGTTTCTAACGGTTTAAACAGTGAGTTATTTGGAGTTTGGATAAAGAAGTTATGGTCTTCCAAAGTTGAACAAAAACTCATTTTGCCAGAACATAAGTTTTCACCAACAACCTACCAAATTCAGTTACTGATATCCCAAATGCGTTTCAACCATAGGCACATATGAAAAATCACTAATATGACTTGTAAAAGTTGTTTAAATGAGTAAAACACCCCTGAAAGTAAGAATGACTACCTAACATGATTTCCTTGTTGGTAAAAGGTAAAAGTGAGGTTCAAGTAACCAAAACTCATTCGGGCCATCCTAATTGCATTGGGATCATGCACGCAAGTGTAATTATGCTATTGAGACATGCTAGAAGTGTTCAAACTATAAAATTTATCCCGGATCAAAAATTCATTACCTAAAGTGAGATTTAGGTCAAATATGAGTAAGGATCGATTAACAACTCAATTTGCATTATGTCCATTCAAATGGTAAAAGCACTACTTGTATTATGACTATGGAGACGTGTTAGAGGTGTAAAACCTACTAAATTCATAATTAAATTGAAACTTATCACCCAAAGCAGGATTAACAAATGAATCGAAAATGGGGCGTTACAATATCTATCAAAAGCCATTTAGTAGCTTAGAAATTCAAGAATATCATCTTCAGCAGAGTCTTTAGAACTCATAATAATAAGGCATATAGTTTGGAAAATTTGGCCTCTTCTCCAAAAATGCCAAATGGATTTCATGTTGAGTACTTAAAGAGAAGTCCATTAAAGAGCTAGAAGAAGTTTAGGTAGCACCCGTGCAAATCTACAAGTGCTAGATTAACCTCATACTTAATTTTTTGTGGGATAGAAACCTGCCTGAAAGAAAAAAGGGTGACCAAGATAATAAAATACATCTCTAATAGATATTCCCTTAATTCCCAACTTGTCTTCATCCTCATCAAGCTAAAGTAGCCCTGTTAGAGATCCACGAGTGCCTTTGTGGAGGGCACCTAGCCGTAAGGTCCGTTGCTCTAAAAGTATGAAGGTAGGGCTACTTCTAGCTAATGGTCCATAAATGCGACAATTTTCCATTTTTGCAATGGGGGATTTACATAGTAGGTCCTTTCCCTAAAGGCCATACCAAGTTCACGGTAGTGGCTATTGACCTTTTTACTAAGTGGGCCGGAGCAAAAGTTCTCACCACCATCACCGCCATGAAAATTCAGAACATTGTGTGAAGGAACATCATTTGTCGGTTTGGTCTACCTAAGGTGCTGATCACTAGTATTGAAAAGCAATTTGATTGTGACATGTTCAGAGACTTTAGCGGAGGTCATTGCATATAGAATCATTACAGTTCTCTAGTCTATTCTCAAACCAATGGTCAGGTAGAGGTAACAAATAGGATTCTACTAAGTACTTTGATGAAGAGGCTAGACAATGTCAAAAGTAATTGGTTTGAAGAACTCCCTTCAGTTCTTTGGGCTTACCGAACTACTATCAATGGTCCAATTGGAGAATCTCCTTTATGTTTGTCCAACGGCACTGAAGCATTCATGTTAAGCCAGGACTACCAACTTTCGGAATTACTTATCAAAATGCAGCATAGAATGATATAGACCTGCTTGCTAACCAAAATCTCTTTGAAGAAATAAGGGAATAAGCTCATATTAACGAAGAAGTTTACAAAAGAAGTATGGTTTAGAGCTATAATAAAAGAGTTAAGCACAAAAGTCATACTGTAGGAAATATGGTGCTTCGCAAAGTCATATTAGCCACAAAGGTTTCAAAGCATGGCAAACTTGCAACCAAATGGAAAGGTCCTTATGTGCTCTCAAAAGTCTACTTGCCTAGAACTTACTACCTGAAGAATCTACAGTAGTAAATTTTTGTTTGTTAGAGCACATTTAATGAGTTCAAATGTGAATACATGTTTATTGTTTAAGAATTTTTGGGTGATGGCTCATCTCGCCAAAATTCCAAATCCTCTTACAAAGAAGTTAGTTTAATAGGTGCACATATCAAAAGCACAGTTATACTCTGTTAAAGACCTGCTATAACAAAAAAGGTACTCAAGTAGATATCTTCAGAACACTTGTGCCTAAGAGAAGCACGTGAACATTTCAAGATATTTTTATTTTTTTGGGGGTCAAAGTTTGCCAAAGTCACAAGGGGCACAACTCTTCATGACTTTCCAATACAAGTCAATTCCTTTTTGAAAAAGTATTTAATTTGTATTTATAATTGAAATTGTAATTGCTTTTTTTTATTTGTATGTAATTATTGTATCTATGATCAATGCAGTAATGTGCAACGCATGATCGAGCATTATGCCTAGTAAAAGTAAAAATTAATGAATATAGTGCCCTCCTGCCTCCTCTGTTATTTGATTTTCCTTCTTTCAATTTCAATTTTGATCAAACAAGAACAATCACTTTTGGGATATTACAATGAAATTTTCCCAAAAAGAGGAAGATTACATTTATTTATCCAAAAGTCAGAACAATCACAAATAAGGCTCTGTTTGATAGCAACATGGAAAATGAAAAGAAAAATAACTAATTTAAGTGAGAAGAAGGAAAATAAGTTGAAGTATGTGTTGAGATTAACTCTTACTTTTTGCTTTTTTCCATGACAAAATTTTCTTTGGGTGATGGTGGAGAAAATTTTTCCACAAAATATTAAAGGAGGATGGAGGACATATATTCACAAAAATGAGTATGAGATGCAGAGTATCTCACCACATGCCTCAACTTATTTTTCATCTTCTCACCCGATTTAGTTATTTTAATTTTCATTTTCCATGTTGCTATCAAACGGAACCTAAATGTTAGAATTGGGTCATGATTAATTCGACAACTACAGCCTAGTGGGAGCGAATAGCAGTAACTTATGCGTCATAGAGAAACATTAAGGGAAAAGAAAATTGTGGGATGACAAGAGAGAACGTATTTCTATCATTTCAATATCAACTAAACAAGCATTTTACATTTCATCTATATGAAAAAAATATATGTATTGAAAAAATACCCTTACATTGAGTTTTCAACAAACATTCGCACACATTCATGGAATTAAGTGCTTATATATAGATGCATTACTTACAAGTTAGAAATTTTATACTATTGTTGTCATGTATCCAAATATTGACTAGCCGCAGGTTTCACTATAGCCTTTTGGAATTATAGCAACTCTTTACTCAAATGCAACTCCATTTTCTCTTCTTCGATTTGTTCATAGTGCTGAATTCTCTGACTCAAATGCCATTCTTTTTGACTTAGACGTGCCCAATTTCCACATTTCAATGTCAACCTTAAGCCCAAAATTTTGAATCTTGAGCCTTTTTGCAACTGGATTACAGTGACCACATTAAAAGGAAAAAACCAACAAGATGTAAAATCTTGATGGTGCAAATACACATGCGCTAAGGCCTGAAAAAATGTGCACTGACTCACCTCTTGATTGTAATCTTACAAGGTAGGCAATCTTTCATTCATTGCTTCTCATGGAGCACATTACATTTCTCGCAAACGACCAGGTGAGTGCACGATGGGAAGACAACCGATTTATCATCATTCAAGCACATCACACAAACTATTAAAAAGTTGTTAGTTTCTTTTATTTTTTTTTAATAGAACACAAGACCATGTATCACATGGCACTTCTTTTTTTCTTTTTCTTTTTTGCTTCGCGTGGGTTTTGTTTTGGGGAGGGGGGGTCGGCTTTGGTTATAAAGAGAAAATATTATAAAAACAAACAAAATATACAAGATACAAGGGGCATAACCCAAGAAAATTAGACTAAGAATTCTCTCATCTATTCCTTACTATTTACAATCAAAAGATATCACAACCTTTCGATTCCAAGTCTTAACATAATTCTCAACATTCCTATGTATACTTGTTTAACATACAAGTTGTTGCAAGGTAAACTTGCCTGAGGCAGTGCCAGCAATTTTTCAAAATGGCTTATTCACTAGCACATTAGGTTGCGGCTCCTGAGCATCCATACTAGTGTTGCTGGTGCTGATGCTATCAATGCACGCAGCTGCTCTACTAGCCTCTCCCTGAGAACTTCACAGGGGTCTTCTTGATGGGATGAATCGGGATTTCCATCCCCATCAACACCGGAATTAATGGTGGAGATTAGGAGCGGGAATTGGTCCTGTTAAAGCAAATTAAACAAAAACAGTCGGGACTAGAAGTGAAAAAGATATTGATTTATTTTAAAAGATATTATAATGCTATAGAAGATCTAAAAGTTTACTTCTAAAAAGGCTATTAACATGTTAATCAAACATTCTCATAGTTCAAACAGAAAAAAAAATTCGAAACAATAAGGGAAACGGAAGTGCAACAATGGACAATATTGGGTACGGATTTTCAAGTTGAAATTGGCAAATCTAATGAAATGAATGTTTTGATTCATAACTACACCATATTTCAGGTAAAAAAAATAGCAAGTTTGGATTACTAACTTCAGGAAAGAAGACAATACGAACATAGTTAAATATTAATGTATTGAACAAAAAGATAACAAGTAACTAGATTAATGATTTAATTTAATCACACTTAGGTGTTTGAAATTGAATTGCGAATCAAATGCCATGTACATATTAGGATACAGTGTAATTATTTCTAACCTTCATATCCTGCCGCATGAATATCTTCCAGTTGAAATGCCATGAACAACGATCTTGTCTCCCCCTTCTAAAATAGCCATTGGCCATAGCTAAAGCTAAACTATAATCCGTAGGAAGAAAATTAATTCACATAAGAACTTCTTGTTCTGTCGATGAAGATAGATGCATATGTATAAAGGTAATAATTGAAAAAAAAGGGGAAAATGCAGCAAAGCCTAAGCACATTTATGCTTGTCAATGAATCATATATGGGCCACATCATGTTTTATACAAATCCAATTTGACTAAAAAAATATAACAAATCCGATGCGATCCCTGAATGTGATACCACTAGATATACAAAGTACTAATCCATATAAGAATTTGCTAACAAATTGATATCTGGACTACATATCCAACCCAATCCGAAAATTGAAGCAACGTGCATGATCAAATCTTATTGCTAGACCAAAAATATTGCACAATTTTTATACATTATATATAAATGTGTAAGGATATATATATATATAGGTCTACACACATGCTATATAAATTTGTACGTCAAAACATGATGGATTGAATAGCAAATAAACTGGATTGGGATAATACCCATATCCGATTCGTTCATCAAAAGCCTTAACAGATTTGGGTAGACTTTACCATATCTGACTAGCCAGAATGAATCTGGACTGGATTCAGGTTTATTGGTTGACAGTCCTAAAATAGAAAAAGGAAAGGAAAATCCATACCTTTCCAAATATGAAAAATTCACTCTTTGGAATAGAAATTTTCAATTTATTTGTAAATAGTCAATTTGCTCAAATATAATCAAAATTCATCAAAAATACATAATCTTGACATATAGGTATCAAAATATTTAGAACATTATCTTGATAAATTTTAGATTAGAAAATACTAGCTCTAAAGTGAATATAATCTTGTGTAGTCGGCATTGATCATAAAACATAAAGTAAAAGAGATCATTCAAAAACCAAAATCTGTAAGAGAGTGATGTATCCAAGCCAATACACTAATCCTTTAATTGGAAAGCAGCTGTCAAATTAGATTTGTTCGATATTGTAAAATCTCGATAATAAAGATTTGACAGAAGTTTCTAATTAAATGTCCCTCGGAATTGTTTACAATGTAAAATCGGAAAGAAACTTAAAAGATGAAAAGTCTAAGCAGATCTTGTAATGGAGAAACTCATTCATGATCCACCAGCCAAGATCTTAATGAATAGACTTCAGGTTTAGAGAATCGCAAGAAAATTTACTCAAACAAATTTCACAAGAACCAAGACCCACGTATTATTCAAATGCAAGAAAAATAATCTTTGAACTATGTTTAGTATTCCTAGAGATTATTTGATAGATTTTTATCTTTAAAAAACGAGAAGTAAAAACAAAATTTAAATACATAGATACAAAATATTCCACACAACAAATCAAAAACAAATGCTTTAAGCCAAAAAAGCTATTTTTATGAAAGTAGGTCTTTCTCAAACCAATAGCTATTATCAAATGATCTCTAAAAAAGACAATTGCATACGATTTTAAAGAACACGCTAATAACTATTCCAAACTAATGTTCTCAAGAGATATATCAGAAAATAAAAAATTGACACTATGACAATAATGGTAGGGACCTTTGTGCCCCCGTCATTCGAGATCTATATGGATCAATTGAAATGACACTCCCATAAATCCCTTAGGAAAAAAGGGACAAATCAAGAATGAAGAAGTATAGAAAGAGATTGATAAGAAACCTAAACAACTTGAGGCCCCCTGGCATCTAGACGATGCACCGATCTAGCAGGCATACATCAGTTCCCTAAACACACAAACACTGAGTGAGAGAGAGAGAGAGAGAGAGAGGCGTCGCGAGTTCATGCTCAATTCAACAGAGAAGTTGTTAATTTATAGCATACAACAAAAAACCTAAGAGAGTGAAGGGTTGAGATCTTTTAGGCAATTATGAGATGGACGACCAAGATTAAATTCAGAGTACTAAACTGATGTGTTATCTTTGAATCGACGAATTGCCTATCGGCAATTGTAGACACCCCGATCTGTGACCCCCGCAAGAACCCTAACGACCTACGAGAACTACTGTTTTTGGAGTCCGGGACCCACCTGAGCACCCGAAACTACCCCGGGGGGGGGGGGTTTGTCGCGCGACAATCACTGGTATGTCGCGCGACATTCCCACTATGTCGCACGACAATCCCTCTCTGCGCCCGACCAACCACTTTCTGACACATCACAGTGTCAGGACCCATCACTTCAGCTGTTTGTCGCACGACATACAGGAATGTCGCGCGACAAACAGATATGTCGCGCAACACTTGCCTTTTTTGGGGAAATGTCGAGCGACAATCTTCCCCGAGCAGTATAAATAAGCCAACACCCCCAAGGGTTCAGGGGCAGCAACTTGGATCTAGAAATTCTGAGTTTTAGACTGATTTCATTATCAAGTATTCTATATTATCGTCTTATCTCTGAAGAATTATCGGATCTATTCCCGACACTCAACGTGTCCCGTCTCTGGAATCGAATTCTCGAAAATATCTGAAAAAGGAAAAGATTATTATCGCCGAAAATCTCTCCGCCGGACTATATTTTCTTTCTTATTATTATTATTCTCGTCGGGAAGGTAAAGAAAGTCTCTTCTAGTATTTAACATTAAATATCTGTACACTTATTTTATTTCCGTCGTTTTGTCCACGTTTTATTTGAATAAACTTATTGCCAAGTTACAAATAGTCTATCATTTTCAAAACAAGAGACCCTGATAAAACCATTTGTAAAACCAGAAGAGTAAATACATTACCATCCGGATAAAATTCTGTTTTCAAACCCGGACCGGTAAAACTTACTTAGGAATTAAAAACCCGACATATCCCATCTGTTTCATAGATTGCGATACGTCCGGTACTCCTCTCAAGAGTTCCAATTCCATATTGAATTAGTTCCATTATATAGATCCGGACTTTTTTTTACGAAAATAGTCAAAACCCGAGAAAATCGTCATTATCCGAGAAATAATACGGGAAACTTCATTTCTAAAGAAAACCACTTTTGTCACTTGTATTTATATTTCTCAAAACGAAATATCGGATCTTGGAACACAAAGTTTTCTATCCCTTGCCCTTTTTTCCCAAGAGTCAGGGTTTTCATTTAGAAAGTAGTAGGCTATCGGTAAAAGCATCCAAGTTCTTCAACATAAAATAAACACATAAGACCACTAGAGACCGAAAGGGCGGAATGGGTGCTTAACACCTTCCCAAACCGTAATATAGTTTCCGAACCCTATAGAATCCTGGTTTCGTAGACAAACGTGTAAAGAAAGGCTTATCTGTAGCCTTTCCTCTTACACGACTATTTTGTCCGTTTTCTCGTAAAACGTACTGGCGACTCTGAACAAATCCCTTTGCATCTAGAAATAGAACATAGGGAAACTTGATATGAATCAAGAGAGAAACACTCCTTGCAAATGGAACGACGAAATCCGTTCCGACGTTTCAGACGCCCAAACCAAAACGGGGACGAGACCGGGGGGGTCCATTTGCGGATTCTCACAGTGGCGACTCTGCTGGGGACACTAGAAAACTAGACTCTTATGTGTGGACTTTTGTTTATCTGTTGAATGCTTGCCTTTACTGCTTTCCATACTTATGTTAATTGATTGAGAAGAAACTTTTTTCTGAAAATGGGAGTTTTTCAAAAATACGTAATCAAGATAATGATATTTGTAAACCCAACCTTTTTCGCACGCACTGTCACAAATCATGCATTGGTTCTACGAGTGTGAATTTACCCCAAACCCTCGGAAGTATTATAAGTGAGTAGGGAGTTGGCTTGCTTGGGCCAACATAAACCGAAAGCATTTACTTCCACTCTCCTTGGCCAAGTACGCCCCCGAGGTATATCGAGTGACGAGAACACTCACGTACCCGGGAAGTATATCAAAAGGCGCTTGCACGTACCCGCCCCTGGGGTATATCGCAAGGTCTTGCCAATTAGGAGGGAGCCTGAAACCTTAACCGTTCGTACACCTGCGCTGCATATAAGATCGAGTCAAGTTAAAACACTTGTCAAACAGCCGTAGGGGATGTACCACCTTACGGCTTACTTTTACACACCCCTTTTAAAATTCGAGGCTCTTCTCGGCAATTTTTAGTGGTTCTTTTGGCAAAAATCGAGTCGCGTCACAGTCTTCCTTCATCTTCGCCATGTGGTTTCGTCTACAGTCGTGAGGCAACGACAGACTGGAAGGTTGGGCCGGCCGTGATCACACCGGAAGACTAGTAAGACCAAGCACACCGAAAATGGCCGATGAACGCGAGAATCGAGAGACAGATCAGAGCCTAGCCGAGGCATCATCAGCTCAGCCAACCCTAGCCGAAATGCACCGTTTACTCATGACCGTCAGCAGGGATCTGGCAAACCTCACGAACGAGCAACAGGGTACCCGGATCCGAATAGAAGAATTGTCAGCCGAACGAACTGCTCCACCGGGGTTTGATCGACTACCACCGAATCGAGATCCGAACCAAGGACAGTCTTCACAAGTACTCCCCCCAGTTCAAGGAACCAATCCACCCCAAACGGGCCCTATCGTAGCGGGTCCAGTTCAAACCGACCCCAACAATCAGAACCAATGGGCCCCGGATTCAGGCCCCACTTACCAACAGCAAGAGCCACCCATAGTTTGGCCGCAACCCCAAGTACAACCCGGCTTTGACCCCCAATACCAACCGTGGCCACAAGTTCCCGCAAGACCCATTCCACCACCGACCCCAGCAGCCCTCCCTAATGAGTACCCAGACATCAACCGACTTCGGGCAGTATATGCAGAATCGGTAATAGCACGGGGACAGCCCGACGAGGTGTCAAGAGAGAGTGAGGAAATGAAGAAGCTGAAAGAGCAGATGAGGGTCCTGCAGAAGGGGGTGTCCCTGATAAAAGGAGCAGACGAGATCACAGATATGAATGCCTTCTCCCTCTACCCAGAAGCAAGATTACCCCAGGGATTCAAACTCCCTTCCATCTCCAAGTTCACTGGAACCACGCCCCCTAAAACCCATCTACAATCCTACATCAGATCCATGCAAGTGTCCGGTTGTGGAGAGCCAGAATTAGCACAGGCCTTTCACATGACTCTCACGGGGGCCGCCCTGAGATGGTTTTTTGGCCTGGAAAGGCATCACACACAGACTTGGGGAGATATCGTCAAGGAATTTATGACCAAATACGGGTCCAACAAGGATTTGGAAATTACCCGTAAACACCTGGAAATGGCCAAATAGGGCGAGAAAGAAAGCTCCAGCGACTTTGTCACCCGCTGGAGGGAGATGGCCTCCCAAATGTCCAAACGACCCGATGAAGAAGAACAGTTGGAAATCATTCAGAAGAACTTCACTCCGACCGTACTGAGTTGCATGGGAAAGCATGTATTCCCACACTTCAGGGCCCTGTTGAGTATGGGGTCACAAGTAGAGGAAGAATTGGCCAAGAAAGCTGAAACCGATACCAAGAAAGCCGCATACACCGGGAGAAAGACAGCCACTACAGCCGTGAATCAAATAAGCTCATACCCCTATCAACAGAACCCCTTTCAACAACCACAACAGCCACCTCCGATGAGTTGGCCCGCACAAGGAGGCACTTCGAACACCAAGGACAAGAAAAGGAGAAACTTCTGCACCCTCCCCACTACCCTGGTAAAAAGTCTGGAGCTTCTCCGAAAGGCCGGACTAATCACTCCACTCAACCCGCGCCCCCCACCAAACCCTATTCCCAACACCTGGAGAATGAATGAGAATTGTGCGTATCATCAAGCTGCAGGGCATGACACGGAGCGTTGTTTGACCCTTCGCCATCGTATTCAAGACCTCATTGAAGCCGGAACCATCCCCACACCCGGCGGGCCCAATGTTACCAACAATCCACTTCCTAACCATGCTCCACCTGCAGGGATTAACGCCTTGACCACTGATGAAGAAGGCTTCGATCCCGTGGGGCTCATTCGAGATGACCCAGCCTACAGGGCACCCGTTGTACTGCCAGCAAAGGCTCAAGTTTCCCTGGGCCTCAATCCAATAATTGACCAATGGATGGCCAAAATGAATTTCCTACCCGGGCAGGGTTTAGGAAAGGCAAATCAGGGGATCTCACAGCCACTTACAATCAAAACCAATCTCGGAAAATCTGGGATAGGATGGACCCAGGATAAGAAGAAACAGTCATGGAAATCCCAAAACCCCCCCAGGGAGACAATCTGTATGACAGAAACCTCCCCCGGGACTTTCAGTTGGTCGACAGAGCCGGAATCGTCAGGAACTTCAGAGGAATCAGACCCGGCATCCCTTTGGATCCAACAGATCACCCGTTCAGGAAGCGTATACCAACCACCACCGGCGGATGCTGAGAAAACACCGCCACCTAAGGAAATGGGAGAAGATAGAGTGCTTGAGCAGTTGAAGAAGACCCAGGCACACATCACCATTTGGGGCCTCTTGGTTGCCTCCAAACCCCACAGGACCGCTTTCATCAAACTTCTGGACGAGGCCGTGATATCACCGGACTCCACACCCGAACAACTGCCAAACATGATCGGGTCACTTACAGTTCAAAGAAGTCTGTCATTTTCAGATGAAAATCTGTCTCCATTGGGGAGAAAACACAGCCTGGCTCTCCATATCACCGTCCGAGCCCGAGGGAAGATTCTGCCCCAAGTCCTTATCGACAACGGATCAACCATAAACGTCTGCCCCCTAAAGACAGCCAGATGCCTAGGCATCTTAGACTCAGAGCTCTCCCCATCAGCTGTGACTGTCAGGGCCTACGACAATACCAGAAGGGCCGTTCTGGGTTCTCTGAAGCTTGATCTCATGGTCGGTCCCGGAAACTTCCCAGCCGACTTCCAAATCATAGACATTCCCTCCAGCTTTAACCTCCTGCTAGGAAGAGCATGGCTACATGACATAGGAGCACTCCCCTCCTCTTTGCACCAAAAGATCAAGATACCATTTGAAGGGAACATAATAACCATCCAAGGAGATCCTGAAAGGACCTTGGCAGATCTGGAGTTACCTGTTTTGGAAATCGGGAGCCAGAGCATACAGTTGGGAGGCTTTTCTTACGAGCCTCAAGTACAAACTCTCAGCACCCAGATAATCGAATATCTTCCCCCTGACAATATCCCCGGTCTCAGCACCAAGGTTACAAATATGCTGAGAATGATGAAATACTTGCCTAGAGCCTGTCTGGGAATGGGACAACCAGGACTACTTCAAGCCTTGGAACCAGTAACGAGGTACGAAAGGGAAGGTTTGGGGTACCAACACACTAAAGAAGACGATCAGCAAAAAAGGGGCCGAGGGCATCAGTATCCGAGTTTCAGCTCCTTGAACGATTTTTTCGTCAAAGAAGGAGAGGACTTCCCCTTTTGTGGTTTTCAGGAGCCTTGGAGAAACAGCGACGGATAGAACCTACCAGGATGGAAAATCTTCTATGAAGATGACCTATATGTCAAGGAAAGCATCGAACACAGTTTCTCCACCAAATTGACATTCGGGTTGAAAGAAGGAAATAAAGACAAGAAAGATGAGGAGGAAGAAATGATCGGAGATCTCTTCGACATCATGGCTCTAGGGGATGACGAGCCAAGGGATGACCCTGTACACCTGATATACGCTGATCCAGACTACCAAAGAGAAGGGGGAAAGAGTGAAATTGTAAGGGTGAGAGGTGACAGTGAGAGTAAGGCTAGGGAAGAGCCACTCCTAGATTTACTTTTTAAACTTGTACCTGTAAACACTATTATCAATGAAGAAGATTCTGTTTTTCGTTATCCTGTTATTTGTAATTCTGTAATAGCTTATAAAGAGTTAGAAAGACTGAACGAGCACCCTGAACGGGAGGAACAGCGTATACAGAGCGAGGAAGGAGACACTCTCGAAATTAACCTCGGGACAGAAGAGGAAAGAAAGGAGGTCCGCATTGGGACAAGTCTGAATGAAACAGAAAAAGAGGAATTCACACAAACTCTGAAAGAGTACGTGGATGTCTTCGCCTGGTCTTATGTGGATATGCCAGGATTGAACAGTCAGATAGTCATGCACAAGATACATACCAAGCCAGAGTTCAGACCTGTCAAGCAAAAGTTAAGGAAACTTACGCCAGAATGGTCCCTGAAAGTAAAGGAAGAAGTGATGAAACAACTGAGTGTAGGGTTTTTGCGGGTGATCGATTACCCTTCATGGTTAGCCAACATTGTGCCCGTTCCAAAGGCAAATGGGAAGGTCCGCATGTGTGTGGATTACCGGGATCTTAACAAGGCTTGTCTGAAAGACGATTTCCCATTGCCCAACATCGATTTGATAATAGACAACACTGCTAACCACGCCCTGAAGTCATTTGTGGATGGTTTTGCCGGGTATAACCAGATCAAGATGCACCCGGATCACCAGGAGAAAACGGCATTCATCACACCATGGGGAACATAATGCTACACTGTTATGCCATTTGGGCTGAAGAACGCCGGGGCAACCTATCAGAGAGCAGCCACCGCTATTTTCCACGATATGATCCACAAAGAAGTAGAGGTGTATGTGGACGACATGATAATCAAATCAAAGGAGAGGGAAGGTCACATACCAGCCCTGCGAACCTTTTTCGACCGGCTTCGCCAGTACCAGATGACACTCAATCCGCAGAAATGTGTTCGGAGTGACCAAGGGAAAACTCCTAGGTTATGTTGTCAGTAAGAAAGGAATCGAGGTAGACCCTGCCATGGTTCAAGCTATCCAAGAAATGCCTAAACCTCGTACCGAGAAAGAAGTCCGGGGATTTTTGGGTAATCTGCAGTACATCAGTAGATTCATCTCTTAGCTCACTCAGACTTGCGAGCCCATCTTCAAACTCCTAAGGAAATCTTCACCGGGAGAGTGGGACGTTCAGTGCCAGGAAGCTTTTGATAGAATCAAGGAATATCTCTCCAACCCCCCAGTATTAGCCCCACCACAAACCGGACTACCATTAATCTTATACCTAACCGTCACTGATTCAGCCGCGGGAGCAATGCTAGCCCAACACCTGACTGATACCCGGAAAGAGCAGGCCATCTACTTCCTCAGCAAGAAACTATCCCCATTTGAGATGAACTACACACCATTGGAGAAATCATGCACCGCTCTCGTCTGGGTAACACAGAAACTACGGCACTACATGCTAGTTTTCTCAGTCATCCTGGCATCACGGATCGATCCGTTGAAATACCTCTTCGAGAAACCGGCTCTCTCGAACCGAATGGCAAAATGGCTATTTCTACTCTCCGAATTCGACATCACCTACATGACCCAGAAGGCAGTCAAAGGCAAGATCATAGCTGATTACCTGGCCCACAATCCAATATTGGGAGACGTGCTAGAAGAAGCCGAGTTCCCAGACGAAACCATCATGAATGTTGAGATCGATGAAGACTGGAAGTTGTACTTTGACGGGGCCGCCAATCGGAATGGAAACGGGATAGGTATCCTGTTAGTCTCTCCAGACCAAACTCACTCCCCGGTATCATATCGTCTGGACTTCTTCTGCACCAACAACATGGCTGAATATGAAGCCTGCATACTCGGGTTAGAGATCGCTCTTCAAAGGGGTATAAAGAGGATACAGGTATACGGAGATTCAGCACTAGTGGTCCACCAGGTTCTGACAAAATGGAAGATCAGGGATGAGAAATTAGTCCCTTACCTCGCCCGACTGGAGGATATCGCGGGAAAGTTCAAGCATACGGAGTTTTACTATCTCCCCAGGTCTCAGAACAGTTTTGCTGACGCACTGGCAACCCTGGCATCTATGATCGATATCCCGGAAGGAATGGAAGAAATAACTCTTACGGTGCAAAAGAAGTCAGAACCAGCACACTGCACGGCCTTGGTGGTAGAGAATGAAAGGGAAGGGGATTCAACCACTTGGTTTTACGATATCTGGAACCTGCTGAAGAACCATCAGTATCCTGAGAAAACAGACAAGAAAACACGGGTCACGCTCAGAAGATTAGCATCAGGGTTCATACTTTGTGCCGGAAGATTGTATAAAAGGAATTACGACGGGACTCATCTTCAATGCCTCACCGAAGAAGAATCAGTCAGAATGATGGATCAGATACATGGGGGCGATTGCGGACCTCATATGAGCGGACATACACTTGCCCGCAAAATCATCAGACAAGGTTATTTCTGGTCTACTCTGCAAACCGACTGCGCTAATCACGTACGCCGTTGTCACAAGTGCCAAATTTATGCTAAATCCCAGAAGCTTCCTCCAAAAGAGTTGTACACCATGACTGCTCCCTGGCCTTTCGCAACCTGGGGAATCGACGTCATTGGGAAGATCTCGCCCAAAGCCAGCAACGGCCATGAATTCATACTAGTGGCCATCGACTACTTCACCAAATGGGTAGAAGCCGAGTCTTACCAGACCCTGGATGCCAAAAAAGTAGCCCGATTCATCAAAAGGAATATTGTTTGTCGATATGGGGTCCCACACGAGATCATCTCAGATAACGACACCCACTTCGAAGGAGAAGCTAATACCGTCATGGAAGAATACGGTATTACCAGACACAGGTCTTCGCCATACAGGCCACAAACCAATGGGGCAGTTGAAGCCGCCAACAAAAATCTAAAGAATATCCTAAGCAAGATGACCGACACCTGTCGAGACTGGCCAGAGAAATTACCTTATGCATTGTGGGGATACCGCACCACCGAGAGGGTCTCCACCGGGGCAACCCCGTTCTCTCTTACATACGGGATGGAAGCAGTCCTCCCTGTTGAGTTAGAAGTCCCCTCCCTCAGGGTAATGCTAGAAAATCAAGTCAATGAACTGGAGTGGATCCAGGCACGTTATAACGAGCTAGCCCTACTAGATGAAAAGAGATTGAAAGCCGCGTACCACCATCAAGGGTATCAGAAGAGAATCGCTCGAGCATTTAACCAGAAGGTGAGGACTCGGGGTATCAATGAGAACGATATCGTATTGAAAGAAATTCGAGAACCAGCCAGAGATCCGAGGGGTAAGTTCGGACAGAAGTGGACAGGGCTGTACATCGTCAAAGAAATCGATACATGAGGTGCCGCTATACTCACTGATTTGGATGGGCAGTTACTACATTCACCAGTCAACATGGATCGACTAAAGAAGTATTACCAATAGGTGTGGCATGTAATAAGAACTACGTAAACCTGAGCCCCAGCTCAAAACTTTTTGTTCTTTGTAAAAATCAAAAAGGGGAACGTAGGCAACCTGAGAAGTGACTTCAGGCCCGGTTTAAACTTTGCAAATAAAATTATTTCCCACAGGCAGTCCCTCATATATTATTAAAAGGTGGTTCAGAACACCAAAGGTTACAAAGGAGACATAACAATACAAAAGAAACTAATCCCTAGGGGTTGGCCACACTGGGTCCTCAGTAGCCAAGTCGATCCGAGCTTCGTCCAAAATCTGATATGCAAAGACAATGTTATCATCAGTAGCCTCCGTATCCATGAACCGGAACCACTCCATTTGAAAGGGGTCGTCGATCAGTTCTCCTTCCAGAAATTGCCAGCAAGAGCGGATAATATCAGCCCGGAGGGGCCGGGTAATACCAAAACGGGCATAGTTGAACTGACGAGTCAGTCGAGCACGCCACATCCTCTCTACCGATAAAGAAACATGTGGGGTCACAAATTTAAACTCAGAAGAGAAGTTGTTCAGACCAAGAGAAACCTCTTGAGGAATGTTAAACTGTCGAAGAAGACGTCCGGGGAGATAAAAGGAAGTAAACCAGAGCCCACGGAGCCGAACGTAGTTCTGACCCCCAGTGCTAAGTACCATCGCCCTCAGTTTCCACCAAGGAATGTTCCACCGGATAGCCCGAAAGTTCTCCGAGAACCACACCGTCCAATCAGAGGAAGACATGGTCAAAGCACCAAAGAGAGGCCGATGGAAGAAATGAGTCGGATTGTCGAGCCGAACTCCGTTGAAACCCACCGATCGAAAGCGCTCCAGCAGCCACATATATAGTAAACGCGGACTCCCCCAAAAAAAGGGTGAAGCCCCCCGTTGAACCTCATCCATACCATTCAGGGTTTCTGCAAGAACGATCGGCACTATAGACTCCCCATTTCTAGCCTGGTAAATCAGACTCAGGATAGTCGGATCAACACGGGAAGAACCCGTCACCAGCAGCATATCAGAAACCAGGCAAATCAGGGCCGCTGCAGTACGCCCCACGCCGTAAGAGGCCCTATCTTCATAACGATGAAAGAACCTCACCATTTTATGGAGGTCAAGAAGTCCGTCGACAATGAAACCGTCACAGGCCGCCTGGGGAATGGCTAACAGAGCAATTAGCATGTCGCGGGGACCGATTTCTTCTATAGGAACTGCCATTGGGAGACGAACGTCAGAACGTAACAGCCAGGAGAACTCCTCATAGGTCGGGCAGAGCTCATCTAGTCCAAAGCGGAAGAGATGGTCCGCAGGACTCCAGAAATACAAGGCACCTAACAGAAAGGAAAAATCAACGGGACGATGGCACCAGCCCGCTAAAGGACTAAAGGCACCAAAGTTCAGACCATTTTCGGAAGATATCAAAGCATCTTGAGCATTGACATAAGAAAAATCAAATTTTGTGCGATAAGAAGACATTGTCGGAAGGTGTGGGGATGAAGGAAGGAAGATGGGTGTATTTATAGCAAAAAAGAGGGACCTGTACCTGTTTGTCGCGCGACAAACCCATATCCAGGAGGGATTGTCGCGCGACAAACCCCTTTGGGGTCACCCTAATTTTGTTCTTCTTACACACAGCAGCCATTTTTGCCAAAAGAATCATTTTTAGATGCTTTCTTGTTCTCACTTTGCTCTTTTTACAGGAAAAGTGTCACCACACTACAAGGTATGACTTCTAAATCACCGACTCTTATATATATATGTATATATCTTTCACACACAGAGAATAAAAGTATAATCAAACACAGATAAAGATATTTTATAAATCCAATAAAAGAACAGTTTTTAAAAGACTAAATATCCGTCTAAACATGTCTAAAATAAATACATATCTGTCCAGAACTAACACTAAGTGCAGAAAAGGGAAAACTAATCTATACGGGTGCGTTTTGACACGCTCCCACTATCACCCGAGCCCTCCTCGGGAGTAAGATCAACAACTGGGACACCGGGAACAGGAGGAACTGCCGCCTGGGAAGGCCCCGTGGACTGGACCGGTGCCGTAGGACGAATCACCGACGATCGGGAACGCCTGGAAGTCCGACTACTGCTCCTCCGAGAATCCGTCCGGGCGTGCGAGGAAGTCAGGGGGTCGTCCGGCCGTAGGGAGACGTCAATAGCCCTCTGGTAGTCACGCATATAGGCTGGAGGGTCTCGACCGACGTACTGGAGCAGGTTTCAGCTGTAAAGATACTGGGCGTGCCAGGCCCGTAGATCTGCCACCCGTACGCTCACTCTCTGTAAAAAAGACATAAAGAGAATCAGCACAGTCAAAATAGATAGAGATAGACATAAGGGTATCAAGAAAGGGTAAAAGAAGGTACCTCGTCACCAGGGCGACCGCCCAGATAGTCGAAAGTACCCTCAGGAAGAGGATACTCCGGAGACAGGATATCGACGTAAGCCAGCGCCGACATATGAGATATCTCTGGGGAGTGGGGGTAGATCTACCCACGGGATAGACGACCCCGCAGGAACAGCTGCAGAAGTAGACCCTCCCTCCTCACGAATGGGGAACAAGAGTGGACGAGAGGATGAGCCGCCAAATCCTGGAGATCGGGCGGGAGGCCCCATGACAGTCGTCGGGAGAGGAGTCAACGTAGCATATGTACGGACCCCTGGAGGGTCCACCATCGCCGTCGCCCTCAAAGGAGGTACCCCACCAGAAGGAGTAGTCGCCGCCGCAGGAGGAATCCGCCCAAACTGGTCGTAATCTGCCCCAAGATCCGCGGGCTCCCAGGACCTCTCAGAAAATGCCGCTCTCCCCTCAGCAGCCTTAGCAGCAGCAAAAAGGACCCCCGGAGACACATGAGGGCCGGCGGGAAACTCAAAACCCTCAGCACTCCGCTCCCCCACAGGTGACGTCTGAGGTGACTGCTCTGGAGCCGCCGTAGTATCACCTCCCTCGCCCTCCGGCCGATCACCACCCTCGGCCGCAGCAGGAACATCCCTCTCTCCCTCGGGGTCCTTGTCCTCAGAATTCGGAATGTTGTCCCTCTGATCAGGGACAGGTGGCAAGTGACCCGGAACCGCCTTAGCTAATTGGGTCTGTCCCCGTATGTAATGGGGATCACCTCCCAATGCCCGGTACCTCTCATAGAAAACCCGTCCCCGAGTCCCCTTCGGCTCCCTCATCAGGTAACGGGCAGCAAAAGCAGCGTAATCTCCTTCCTCGATGAACGTCTGAAAGCCGAGTTCGTCGACCAAGGCCTGCACCGTCACCGGATCGATCTCGCCCGTCCGCCTCATCAGAACAGGGGGAATAATGGAACACGAGGCCACTGGGACGACGTGTGCTGGCGAATGACCCTCTCGCCCAAGTAGAAGAGAAGGCCGTACTCATCCCGGATAAGCCGCCTGGTCCTCGAGGCGGTCAGAGCACGGCCATACCCATAATGGAGACCCAGATCACCCCAAGGGGCCCACTAAATCTGAAAAAAAAACAAGTTTTTTTATTTTTTTAGTAATTTATATATATTCTATCTGACTATTGAAAAGCAAGAATACTAAAATATTTACCTGCTCCTCCCGCAGGTCATGGACAGCAGCAGCTCCGGTCTCCCGGGTCCGGTATACATAGGGAGCCCTGTAGTTCCCCGCAATGAATCGACGGAGAAAAGGGAACTGGTCCTCGTTCTCAACGAGGAGATCCACCTGGGCGCGACCCAGGCGAGTATAAGCAACAAACCAACTCTGAGGAAAAAATATAAAGAATATCAGCAATGATCAACAGGTAATATGTAAAGAACTGAAGCAAAGACAAAAGGACTAAAGTATGTACCTCCCACAGCAGAGAAAAACCCTTAAGGTTCAGGGCTAGGTGGCGAGAAACCTGATCCATAGCATCATAGAGGACGGCAAGAATAAAACCGCCCCAATCGTAGTCGAACATAAGGCTGAAATCCCGAAGATAAGGCAACCACCAAAGATGAGCCGTGTCCCCACCACGAGCCTCAAATAAATCATGGAGTGTCAGTAGAAGAAGGACGCGGGCATACTGGCGCGCCTCCTGACGAGTCATAGGAACCCCTGAAGCAACTAGCCGAGCTCTCTCTGTGGCTAGCCGCGTAACCAAGACACCCCGAGGAATCGTATCACCAGAACTCCGTCGCTCCGGGAACCATCCAAGTGCGCTAACAATACCCTCTGCCGTCAGACTCAAAGGGACATCGATCTGAATGGGGACCCCCCTGAAGGAATCCCGGTCAGAGCAAAAAGATCGAGGGGTGTCATCGTCATCTCACCCCAGCTCCAATGGAAGGTATGAGTAGTATCCCACCAATGGCAAGCTAGTGCCGACACCAAAACTGCCGCCCTAGAAACCCGCTCTGGGAGGGCGTCGAAGAGGGAGCCAAAAGGAGTCGCGAGAATCAACTACTAGACGGGGGCCGGTGCCCGTCGCCACTCCGAAGATATAGTGTTGGGGGAACCCCAACCCCGGCCAACCCACTGCAGACAAAAGAACGAGTATGGGGTTATAGGGGTAAATTATGTAATTTTTCAAACCTGAGGGTACTTTGGTATAATTATGAGAGATATGGGGTTATAGGGGTAAATTATGTAATTTTCCAAAACCTGAGGGTACTTTGGTATAATTATGAGAGCTATAGGGCTATAGGGGTAAATTATGTACTTTTGCAAACCTGAGGGTACTTTGGTATAATTATGAGAGATATGGGGTTATAGGGGTAAATTATGTAATTTTCCAAACCTGATGGTACTTGGGTATAATTATGAGAGCTATAGGGCTATAGGGGTAAATTATGTACTTTTGCAAACCTGAGGGTACTTTGGTATAATTATGAGAGATATGGGGTTATAGGGGTAAATTATGTAATTTTCCAAACCTGATTGTACTTGGGTATAATTATGAGAGCTATAGGGCTATAGGGGTAAATTATGTAATTTTCCAAACCTGAGGGTACTTTGGTGTAATTATGAGAGTTATAGGGTTATATGGGTAAATTATGTAATTTTCCTAAAACCTGAGGGTACTTTGGTATAATTATGAGAGCTATAGGGCTATAGGGGTAAATTATGAAATTTTCCAAAACCTGAGGGTACTTTGGTGTAATTATGAGAGATATGGGGTTATAAGGGTAAATTATGTAATTTTCCAAACCTGAGGGTACTTTGGTGTAATTATGAGAGTTATGGAGCTATAGGGGTAAATTATGTAATTTTCCTAAACCTGAGGGTACTTTGGTGTAAATATGAGAGTTATAGGGTTATAAGGGTAAATTATGTAATTTTCCTAAACCTGAGGGTACTTTGGTGTAATTATGAGAGTTATAGGGTTATTTGGGTAAATTATGTAATTTTCCTAAACCTGAGGTTACTTTGGTGTAATTATGAGAGTTATGGAGTTATAAGGGTAAATTATGTAATTTTCCTAAACCTGAGGGTACTTTGGTGTAATTATGAGAGTTATAGGGTTATAAGGGTAAATTATGTAATTTTCCTAAACCTGAGGGTACTTTGGTGTAATTATGAGAGTTATAGGGTTATATGGGTAAATTATTTAATTTTCCTAAACCTGAGGGTACTTTGGTGTAATTATGAGAGTTATGGGGTTATAGGGGTAAAATTATGTAATTTTCCAAAACCTGAGGGTACTTCGGTGTAATTATGAGAGTTATAGGGTTATAAGGGTAAATTATGTAATTTTCCTAAACCTGAGGGTACTTTGGTGTAATTTTGAGAGTTATAGGGTTATAGGGGTAAATTATGTAATTTTCCTAAAATCTGAGGGTACTTTGATGTAATTATGAGAGTTATAGAGCTATAGGGGCAAATTATGTAAATTTTCCAAAAACCTAGGAGGTATCACAGGTAAAAGTATGTGTTCGCCAAAAATCGGGCGTTATTCCTAGGCAGACATGCATACTAACATTGTTTAAAACGAATATAGGAAACGACAAGAAGCCGAACAGATAAATACACAAAAGAAGACATACCAGAGATCGACGGCGAATCCCGTGAGAGACAGGCTCCATTAAGAGCCACGGGACGTCCGGGACTGGAGCAGCCCGGGTCACATCTCGATAGATCACCGCTCGACCGCGGTCTATCCCGTCCTCATCATACCAATCCATGTCCGCCCAATCGTCATAATGAGGGCTGCAGCGGAGAACGCCCTGATCGTCAGTGAAGGTGACCTCCTCCTGGTCACCCTCCAGTCTGTCGGGATGAGCAGGGTCCATCAGTATAGGTAGAATATATGAAAAAGGTCGGAAAAGTCGAAGAAACGGCAGAGCTTCCGCGCTAGAAAGAAGAGAGAAGGAGAGCTAGAGAGAGAAAGAGGAAGGAGAGAATGAGGTGGAATGAGCTCAACAGGAGGCTTATATAGTGGGGCAGTTTGTCGCGCGACAAATGGCCACATTGTCGCGCGACAAAGAGCCATTCACCGAAGTGTCGCGCGACAAACCACCCCCTCCCCTGATTTTTTGACCTTTTTTTCTCATTTTATCTCCTGCAGGAGGACTTCCGATGAGCAATTTTCGAAAAAATTGCTAAAACCGCACACCCATGGTAAAGAATTCGCGGAAAAAACTTCCAAAACATCTCTCCGAAAAATGCGAGAACAGAATGCCACGATTAAAAGTAGTCTCTGATCTCACAGAAGGACCGAGACCATCAAAATGAAAGAAGCAAAAATACCTGAGACGGGAATAGAAAAAAAAATGAAAGAGTAGAAAAGAGAAATAACCCGTATGAGCGCCCAAAGCGAGCGAGAGAAAAAGAAATGCAGAGTGGCAGGGAGAGCCACACCAAAAGTGACAGCTAGGCCAAATCGGCTCAGGGCTTTGTTTTGGGTGAGTAATGCTCCTGATCACGACAAAGGGATAAAAAGACTCCTGGTCAAAAACAGAGAAGGCCATGAAAAGTCTTTCCCAAAAGAGGGAGAAATAAGGGCATCGAAAAAACAGAAAACGATGTGGGCCCACCAAAAAGAGAAAACTGAGAAGAAAACAGAGATGAGAGATTGAACTTTCAAACAAATTTTCTTTTCAGCACGATAAAGAAGAGATGGTTTAGAAAAAACCTCGGACCATCACTCTGCGGAGAGCAAAAGAAATCGAAAACTGCCTTCTGAGAGAAGTATCCTCACTCGAGGAAAACATGAGAATAAAATTCAAGAAAGATACAGGAAAACGGACATTCGGATAAGATTAGACCTCGAGGAGCTCTTTTCACCTTCACGAAAACTTCTTTCTCTCACTCTAGCAGTCTAAGAGAGACAAAATTTAAATTTCACCAAATCAAAAACACAAGCCCTCTTCTGAGGCAATATCACAACACAAGCCCTCTTCAGAGGCAAAAGTTACTCATGAAAATCCTCCCAGAGGCAATTTTCCTTCTCCTTACAGATCAAAAAGCCCTCCCAGAGAGGCACAAACGGTAGTCCTCCCACCTGAGGCGAACCCCTCCCAGAGAGGCGCAACGGTAGTCCTCCCACCTGAGGGGAAGCCCTCCCAGAGAGGTGCAACGGTAGTCCTCCCACCTGAGGCGAAGCCCTCCCAGAGAGGCGCAACGGTAGTCCTCCCACCTGAGGCGAAGCCCTCCCAGAGAGGCACAAACAGTAGTCCTCCCACCTGAGGCGCAGCCCTCCCAGAGAGGTAGTCCTCCCACCTGAGGCGAAGCCCTCCCAGAGAGGCACAACGGTAGTCCTCCCACTTGAGGCGAAGCCCTCCCAGAGAGGCACAACGGTAGTCCTCCCACCTGAGGCGAAGCCCTCCCAGAGAGGCGCAAACAGTAGTCCTCCCACCTGAGGCGAAGCCCTCCCAGAGAGGCACAAACAGTAGTCCTCCCACCTGAGGCGAAGCCCTCCCAGAGAGGCACAACGGTAGTCCTCCCACTTGAGGCGAAGCCCTCCCAGAGAGGTACAACGGTAGTCCTCCCACCTGAGGCTCAAAAAAAGGTCAATGGTAGTCCTCCCACCTGAGGCGCAAAAAAAGGTCAATGGTAGTCCTCCCATCTGAGGCAAGTGGAGCACGTCAAAGCCCTCGAAAGAGGCAATGAGGTAACAAAAGCCCTCTCCGGAGGCAAAACCAAACACAAAGCCCTCTCCGGAGGCACTCACAAGCACTTTTGCATAAACACTTCTTTAGAGTTCATACGGGAGCCATGGATCATGGTCTCTTCCAGTCGCCTCAATTCCTTGCAAGCAAGGAGCTTGAGTCGAGAGGGTCTGTAGACACTCCGATCCGTGACCCCCGCAAGAACCCTAACGACCTACGAGAACTACTGTTTTTGGAGTTCGGGACCCACCCGAGCACCCGAAACTACCCCGGGGGGGTTTGTCGCGCGACAATCACTGGTATGTCGCGCGACAATCACTGGTATGTCGCGCGACAATCCCACTATGTCGCACGACAATCCCTCTCTGCGCCCGACCAACCACTTTCTGACACATCACAGTGTCAGGACCCATCACTTCAGCCGTTTGTCGCACGACATACAGGAATGTCGCGCGACACTTGCCTTTTTTGGGGAAATGTCGTGCGACAATCTTCCCCGAGCAGTATAAATAATCCAACACCCCTAAGGGTTCAGGGGTAGCAACTTGGATCTAGAAATTCTGAGTTTTAAACTGATTTCATTATCAAGTATTCTATATTATCGTCTTATCTCTGAAGAATTATCGGATCTATTCCCGACACTCAACGTGTCCCGTCTCTGGAATCGAATTCTCAAAAATATCTGAAGAAGGAAAAGATTATTATCGCCGGAAATCTCTCCGCCGGACTATATTTTCTTTCTTATTATTATTATTCTCGTCGGGAAGGTAAAGAAAGTCTCTTATAGTATTTAACATTAAATATCTGTACACTTGTTTTATTTCCGTCGTTTTGTCCACGTTTTATTTGAATAAACTTATTGCCAAGTTACAAATAGTCTATCATTTTCAAAACAAGAGACCCTGATAAAACCATTTGTAAAACCAGAAGCGTAAATACATTACCATCCGGATAAAATTCTGTTTTCAAACTCGGACAGGTAAAACTTACTTAGGAATTAAAAACCCGACATATCCCATCTGTTTCATAGATTGCGATACGTCCGGTACAACTCCTCTCAAGAGTTCCAATTCCATATTGAATTAGTTCCATTATATAGATCCGGACTTTTTTTTACGAAAATAGTCAAAACCCGAGAAAACCGTCATTATTCGAGAAATAATACGGGAAACTCCATTTCTAAAGAAAACCACTTTTGTCACTTGTATTTATATTTCTCAAAAATAAATATCGGATCTTGGAACACAAAGTTTTCTATCCCTTGCCCTTTTTTTCCAAGAGTCAGGGTTTTCATTTAGAAAGTAGTAGGCTATCGGTAAAAGCATCCAAGTTCTTCAACATAAAATAAACACATAAGACCACTAGAGACCGAAAGGGCGGAATGGGTGCTTAACACCTTCCCAAACCGTAATATAGTTTCCGAACCCTATAGAATCCTGGTTTCGTAGACAAACGTGTAAAGAAAGGCTTATCTGTAGCCTTTCCTCTTACACGACTATTTTGTCCGTTTTGTCGTAAAACGTACTGGCGACTCTAAAAAAATCCCTTTGCATCTAGAAATAGAACATAGGGACACTTGATATGAATCAAGAGAGAAACACTCCTTGCAAATGGAACGACGGAATCCGTTCCGACGTTTCAGACGCCCAAACCGAAACGGGGACGAGACCCGGGGGGTCGCATTTGCGGATTCTCACGGCAATGATTTTGTTTGTTTTAGTTGTCATGATAAGCCTAGCACACAGATCAACCACAATAGCCATCTGATCAGTAATAATCAATGGCTTAAGAAGACGCTAGAGAAGGTTCTACAAACAAACACAAAAAGCAGGAAATGTTGATTTAATAAATGAGAGCATTTTAGTACAAGTGCCGGGGAACATTTGAAGGAAACAGACACGTGCATAAGCTATGCATACAACCAACATTCTCACAAAATAAATTTATATATAGAAAAACAAAAACAAAATCAACTAGAAAAAAATAAACTCTTTTTCTAATTTAAATTTATAAGGAGGGTCTAAGGCTATGCAATTAATACTTGAAACTGCAATCAATGGCCAGCGATAAAGATCGAGATCTTCACATAGAATGTGTAATCGCACATCGTTAAATTTGACCAAGAATTAGCACAAAGAAGCTCACTTATGGACTTGTAAACCTCTAAACAAAATTACGTTATGTTAAACTTTTCAAAAATAATTTAACAAATTTACTTTAGTTACACAATAGAACGCAAATCTTGTTATGATGTTTACCATTACCATTATAAGGACCTTTCGTTGCGGTCCACCAGGAGAATCATCACAAATATAATCAGATTTTGCCAATATCCATTCTTTTACCCATCATGAGCCTGGAAGAATATACTATGTTAGTTTCCTTGATAATATGAAATGGTTCTTGGCAATTTATACTAAGTGTTCTTTTCCCTTGAGTCATTATAATCCTTCACATTTCATAAGTGCAAGTAAATTACATATATTCGCTTTGCCACTCTTATATCAGTATTCAGTGCATGGTAACTTCCAAGTTTCTTCACAGATGGAAAAAACTCTCTTCAGATGAACTCTAGCATTTTAAAAAAGGTCTAGAAGGCGAAATGAGTTAATTTTTTGGTGAACATATCGAAAATGGGAATTTTTATAACCCTAAGAAAAAGCACCAATGCCGATGGAATTTTCCTAGCTCTTCTCATTGAATTTTTTTTTTAAATTGTCAGCAATTTGTCAAATCATGGGGTATAAGGTAGTGTCCAAAGTTGGTTTATGCATTTGCATATTGTCAATAAATGTTGTTAAAGCATTGTTTTCATTTTTTATCAAGTCAATACCTAGAATCCAATGCCAAAAGCCATGAGTACGTGAGGAAAACCCAAGGCTAACAATGAATACTGAGAAGCATTTTTATCAAATCAATTTAGATGAGAATTACTCAAAACACTTCTGACAAGTTTCATTCCACTAATTGGTCAACAAAGAATGTAAAAGGGATTAAGCTAATCTAATAGGTTAATAAGCAATGCAATCCACATTCCTTAAACCAATTTTCCTAATAAAGCCATCAAACTCCTCGTACTTCTTGTTATTTAACCTCCTAATTTTCCCAAAATAAATCTTACCACAATGAAGCTTCCCACTAAACAACATCTATATCAAAACAATCCATACAATCATTGTTAGTTCTTCCCAAAACTCTTTTATGTCCTTACACTTACATGGTCCATATATACCTCAAACCACACCCCCCCCAACCTCCCAGCAGGGCAGAACTAGGCCTGGGTCTAGTAGGCTCAAGCCCAGAGTAAATTTATTTTTTAACCATTAGCTATCTAATAAAATTATTAAAATAATAGAGATGAGAGAAGAATAATTGTATATTAAGATTGAATGATTTAATAGTACATGTGAGGACCCTTTATATAGGGTTGAGCAGAATACAAGAAAATAAAATAGAAAATTCCCTAAATCACTTTACAATAATCAAGGAATTTCAAAGGAGTTAATTATGGACAAATCATCCAAGGTCAACTGTGCGTGATATTCTGATACTGTCAAAATATTGTGACAATATTCTAACATCCCCTTGTAAACTCAAGGTAGCAAATGAGAAACTAGCTTGAGTTTGAAAAGCAAATCCTGAAAGCGGCCTGGCAAATGAGCTTTAGTAAAGACGTCAGCCAGTTGATCCACAGAGGAAATGGAGACAAGGTGAATAGAATTGCTAAAAACATATTGACGAACAATATGACAGTCAATTTCAATATGCTTTGTTCTTTCATGAAAAACATCATTATGAGCAATCTGAATAGCACCCTGTAGACACCCCGATTCGTGACCCCCGCAAGAACCCTAACGACCTTCGAGAACTACTGTTTTTGGAGTCCGGGACCCATCCGAGTACCCGAAACTACCCCGAGGGGGTTTGTTGCGCGACAAACCTATTTTTATGAAGGATTGTCGCACGACATATCACATTGTCGCGCGACAATCACTGGTATGTCGCGCGACAATCCTGCTATGTCGCGCGACAATCCTGCTATGTCGCGCGACAATCCCTCTCTACACCCGACCAACCACTTTCTGACACATCACAGTGTCAAAACCCATCACTTCAGCCGTTTGTCGCGCGACAAACAGGTACAGTGAAATGGATTGTCGCGCGACAAAGAGAAATGTCGCGCGACACTTGCCCTTTCTGGGGGAATGTCGCGCGACAATCTCTCCCGAGCACTATAAATAGGCCAACACCCCCAAGGGTTCTAGACGGCAACTTCTCGCCACGGTTTCTACACCAAGACGCCTTATTCTCTCTCATATTTTCTAATCTTTTAAGCCTTCTCCGGAAGCATATGTGATAACATTTATTTCCGCAAGAGTCTCGGATCTAATCTTGGCACCCGGAGTACCACCTTCTAGAGTCAGACCGCCGAAAATATTTCTAAGAGGAAAGCTGATATCCGTCAGAGGTCTTCTCTGCCGTATTATATTTTCTCTCTCTTATTCTTATATATATCGCCGGGAAGGTAACTAAAGTCTCTTCTAGTAATTAAATAAGATATTTGTATATTAGTTTTATTATAGACTTGTTTAAAACTCGATTTTTCTAACGGGGCGCTGCCCTGATCACCGTCCTAGTAAGCGAAGTGGCGACCAGGTTATGGTAGATTCCTAACGCGCTCGAAAATCAGGTTTTTATTAGTTATTTCCAGAAAGCAGTAGAATATCAGTAAAAGCATCCAAGTTTTCCAACATAGAATAAACATATAAGAGACCACTAGAGACCGAAAGGGCGGAATGGGTGCTTAACACCTTCCCAAACCGTAATATAGTTCCCGAACCCTATAGAATCCTGGTTTCGTAGACAAACGTGTAAAGAAAGGCTTATCTGTAGCCTTTCCTCTTACACAACTGTTTTGTCCGTTTTCTTGTAAAACGTACTGGCGACTCTGAACGAACCTTCTTGCATCTAGAAATAGGATAGAGGGACACCCGATATGAATTATCAACACATAGAAGCAAATGAAACAACGGAATCCTTTCCGATGTTTCAGACTCCCAAACCAGGGATTGAGACCCGAGGGTCGCATTTGCGGATTCTCACACACCCATGTTAACGCAGTCAATAGTGGTCGGGAGATGTTAAGGGACACCCATGTCTGATAGAAGCCAACATAGCCAGATGAGTTCCTGGATGGTGTCAGCAAGAGAGCGCATGGTATTATGTTTCGATACTTAAAGGAGAAACAAGTGATTATTTCTTGCTACACCAAAATATGAGTGAATCTCGCAGGAAAATACAGTAACCTATATTAGACTATTTATTAGTTGAATCATCTGCCCAATCGGAATTAGATTAGGCACAGAGGTCAAGGGAAGATGCAGATGGAAAGTGGAGATCATGGAACAGAGTCCTTTTGATATATTGAAAAATGTGAAGATCGGTTGCATAATAAGTAGACCGTGGTGCGAACATGAACTGACTCACTATGTAGATGGCATATGAAATGTCTGGACGAGCAACTGTGAGGTAGACTAGGCTACCAATAATATGTCGATACAAAGTAGCCTTACTAAGAGGGGTACCATCCAGAGGAGTAAGCCTGAGATTTGTTTCCAGCGGAGTGGCACTAATTTTGCAATTGGTGAGATCAGCGCGAGCAAGAATATCTAAGGCATACTTGGCCTGGGACAAATACTAACCAGAAGAATTGAGGGAACTTTAAGCCCCAGAAAGTAATTCAAACGACTGGGATCTTCCATCTCGAAGTGATGATTGAAAGATTGCATGCGATCAGAAATGCCATTAATATCATCCCCAGTGATAATCATGTCATCGACATAAATAATTAGAAGTGTAATGCATGTCTCTCATTTTCTAATGAAGAGCCCGTAGTCCATGTATGCTCGAAGTGAAACCCAATTTTCAAATGATGGAGCTAAATTTTTCAAACCAAGCACAAAATGCTTGCTTAAGACCATATAAGGCTTGACGGAGCTTGCAAACTTGAGATGTGGTATGAGGAAACCCTGGAGGAGGTTTCGTGTAAACTTCTTTTGAAAGTCCACCATTGAGAAATGCATTTTTCACATCCATCTTAAATAATTCCTATTTTTTAGCAGCTGCAATAGCGAGAAAACTTCTAACTAAGGTTAACCATGCAACAGGTGCAAAGGTTTCTTCTTAATCGAGGATGTATTCTTGATTAAACCTTCTGCAACAAGTCGGGCTTTGTATCGATCAATGGATCCATCTTATTTCATTTTTATTTTATAGACCCATTTGCATCCAATTGCTTTCTTCCCCTGGGGGAGAGTGACTAACTCCCAGGTTTGGGCTTTTTATAAGGCCTGCAATTTTTCAAACATGGCTTGTCGCCACAAAGCATTTGAACTAGCCTCTTCATAAGAAGGTGGTTCGTGATGTGAAAATGTACTAAAAACAAATGCGCTACGTTACCCAGTGCATAACCTTGTCTCCCCTACCCCTCTTCTAGTTGTGCCTGTGAAATAGCAATAATAATCACAAAGATGATTAGATAATTGCCTTACCCTAGTAGACTGACGAAGAGGTGTTTGGTTAACAGGATCGACGGTCGAGTCAGCATCATAAGGATAGTATATTGTCAGCATGGGAGATGGATCACTTGAGTGAGATGGAAGAGGGTTCACTAGATGGGCTTGGCTTATTAGTTGGTTCACAATTTTATGTTATGGTTATAGATGGGACAGACGAGGCTAGAGAATAGAAATCACCAGTGGAGCTAGTGAAGAATGGAAGAGTTGTATTGATGGTGATTTTAAATTTGAAAATTGATGAGAACCTTTTGTGTACCCAAAATATGACATGATCAAACACACACAGTCTTTTTGAAATAGAATCCCAACATTTGTAACATTTACGTTCCATCTCATAGCCTAAGAAGCAACAGAGACGCGAACGAGGTTCAAGTTTGGAATCTTCATGAGGCTAAAGTAAAAAGAAACAGGCACAACCAAATACTTTTAGAAGGTTATAGTTGGGTGCACTGCCATATAACCTCTCATATGGTGATTGGTTTTGGAAGGTAAGAATATGATAAGGATTAATGGTGTATACTACAATAAGAGATGCTTCCCCTCTAAAACGTTTGGGACAACCACTGGATACGAGAAAGGTTTTTATAGTGTTTAGAATATGATGGTGTTTGTGTTTAACACGACCATTTTTGGGATGTACCAAGGTATGAGCTGAGAAATGTTTCCTTGTTGATGTAAAAATTTTAGAAAATTGGATTCTTTGTATTCCACAACATTATCAGCACGGAATATTTTGATTGGTCCAGAAAACTAAATTTGAATCATTTGAGCAAAATTGTAATATATCTATGGTAGTTCAGAACAATTTTTGTGAGATATATCCAGGTAAAAGGGGTGTAGTCATCTGTGAGAACAACAAAGTATTTAGATTTCTGCACAATGTTATAAGGAGAAGGTCCCCCCTATACATCAAAATGAATAAGATCAAAAGGTTTAGAGGAAATATAATCATTTTTATTAAAAGATAATGCATGTTGTTTTCCATGTTGACATGACATACAAGAAATACTTTCTAACTTAACAATTCATAATTTACCAGTAGAAATAATAGACCTAAGCTTAACAATTAACACATGACCTACTCAAGAGTGCCAAAGTTCCAGAGATGAGAATGAGAAAGCAAGAGTAGCAGAGATGGTAGAGGTGGTGACATCTGGTGGTGTGCGAATGTGGACAAGCTCGAATATGCTACCAACTTTACGGCATATCCCAATAAACTACCCCATCCGTGGATTGTGACGCCTCGAATCCCATTAAGAGAATTTAACCTCCGGGACTCGGTTAATCACGGTGTCGTACGCGACGACAGGTGTGAGTTATAAAAGAAAATTTACTAAAGTCCATTTCAAAAAATTTCGGCATGTGGAGTTTGTAAAATGCAATATCAGCCCTTTAAATAAAAACAAAAAGAATAACATCTATTTAATCACTTCACAAACAACCATTAAATAACAATACTCCACATCTGATACACTTTATCAAAGTCCATTCGAGTATAAGTTTATACAACAGCCCCAAATCCTTTTTAAATAAATACAAGTGTCTTAAAGTGTAATATAAAAGCCTCAATGGCATTATCCTTATATTAAGAATTACAAAGTAGTTCGAGGTCATCATAGCTTCTATAAACGTACCAAGCTTACCACCTCGAGTATGGACCTGCAAAATTGTTGAAAAGGAACGAATGAGCCAAATCCGGGCTCAGTGGGAATTATAAGGGTTTGCAATAAAAATAAGGTTTTCATTTGAAAACATATGTATCATATATATGTTGCATTAATGATACAATCTTTTTGAAAACCTTACTATGTAATTCAATATGTATGTGCATGCCAAAACCCACTAACTATTCTATCTTAGGTATCAAAACTGTTCCCCAACTCTCATCATATAGAATTCTACTCTTTCTAGCTTCTTAGGGTTCACATGCTGTAAGAATCATTATGTTCTCTGTTACTCAACTATGTGTGAGGATATACCTCTTATGTCAAGTATTTATAGTTATCACTTTGTTAACAGTACATTATAAATTACATACTTGGCCGACTACTAAGCATTACTACCAGGCCGTCTAGCTTAAGCGTTACATTAAGATATTCCTCCCGTCTAACCATTCATATACTATGTTGGCCACTTAGGTTATTAATATGTTATGGATGGTCAAATGATTCTCTAAGTGTATAATGATCTGAACCGATATATATATTATCTATAATATACTAGAGACAATATATATAGAACAATATAAAATATAACACAACAATATATATATCGAAACCACCGCCACATCCGTCATTGTGGCATATTAGTATCATTCGAGACAATGTCTCTCAAATGCCCTCACGGCCTCGACCATCACAATAATAATAATTGCGATCGTCCAAGTGTCATCAGGTCTGCATTTCGTGGCTTTTCACCCACGTGGCAGCAAGGCCTCTCATTCATTTCCGTGCATAATTTTGGGTCTTTCACCCAGGGGCAGTATGTCCTAACTTAAGGTCTCAATGGTTAGAGACCAACCCGAGAACTCGTATGGACTATACAATCTCATCATTATACTTATATTAACATGAGATTTAGCAATGAATTGTAATATACACAATACAATGTTCACGTAAGCCATCCCATAACATAATAACAATATGATAATACCAAAGTGTATCACTCATTTACATTGCTTCGATAAAGTAATTCACATTATAGGCTTTATCATTATTCACAAATATACATACATGTAATCAACCCATACGTGTGATTATTCAACAGGAATATATCAATTCCTTACTTAACAATGTACATATATATATCATCAATCAAACCGTCCACCACACGGATGGCAATTCACACACATATATATATTCAATCATATAATCGCCCACCATTCATCAATATAATTGTTACCACGCATTACACCTATTGGCTTATTACTACAAGGTGATTTACATATTGTGACCATTTAGGTCATTAGCGGTATCTCACAATATATAACGTGTCAAGTGTATAAAACCAAGGCCATATAAATTATCAAGATCCTTATATCATTTTACCAAGCTATGTATTAATTTTTTGTCTTTCCATTTCTAATATGTGGGACTAGTACCATATACCCTTTACTCGAATACTCAAGCCATATTTACTAATTTAAGTCTCCTCTAATAAATATAGTGACAGTGCGATAGTGTTGTATAACCATCCCCATGGAATCCTAAGCGTCACCAACGTGCATTTATAAAATCCCTACGTTATACTTGGTTAATAATCTTCATCACTTAACTCAAGATGTGGTCACGTAGGCTACTAAATCTAATGTTTTTGCATTTATGTTCACTTTGATGGGATTTAATGTAATACTCAAAGATAATGTTCTATCCAAGTATTTCCTGGCATACATGTGTATATCTAGGTTGTATAACCTATAATCTACCCTTTATTATAGCGAAAACCTTCAAAACCTCCAATTTCCCAAATTCTCTAGTTTACACGCTTCGCCTCCAAGTGGGTTCGTTAGAAAACTAAATATATACATGTCAATCATGTAAATCATTGATAAACAATGTTATTGAAGTAATAATTTCTCATTATACATCATTAATTTGGAATGAATGTAGCCCAATTGCATCTAGTCATCAAAACCTAAGGTTTCATAAGAAAAATCCCATTTGGCCATGTAAATCTTTGATACAGCAAGTAATAAGTGAGAAAATAGGTTTAGTAGAGTTGTTCCCACCTTAGATAAGCTAAATCTTTGAGTTGACAAAGTGTAAATGCCAAATAATGAAGCCCTAGCTCGAGCTTAAGTAGCCATGGAGGTGTGTAGGTGGAGAAAATGATGAATAGTGCGTAGGAGGGTGCTTGGATGATTGAAGCTTTGATCTTTGGTCTAGAGGATGATAGATGAGTGGAAAACCCTCACTTTCTCTCTCTAAGAACTCTCCAATGGGTGTGATAAGAAATGAGGAAGAAAGGAGTTGAACTTGTGTATATAAACTATTGTTCTATTCCCGCAGTTACTGTTCACGCTGCTATTTTGAAGCTTACTGCAGTGCACTTCGAAAGACCATAACTTCTTGCTCAGATGTCCGATTGGGGTGATCTTTATGTCCACAGAAATATTATCCGGAGCTCTACAACTTCCTAGAAGGAAGTGTCCCTAAATTTTGGACAGATAATTCTCAAAAATTTGACGAAGTCAGTGCGTTAGTGTTACCGAATGAACAACTAATAGCGATTGACCTATTTCGCTCTCAATTTCAACCTAATAGAAATCCGAATTTGCCTTTGGACAAAACATGAAAGTTGTAGATTACCTAAAAATCTAGGGTACCACACAAACGGAAACTCAATCTGACGAGGAACAAAGGAGTTACGTTTCCCCCAAGTTATCCCAAAATCATAAAGTCGGGTAAATTGAAAATTTGCAATTTACATCCCGATTTCAACTCGAATCACCCGAAATGACTTACAGCTATTCTAACAAGCTTAAACATATTAATATGACTTATTGGAAGTCTCCAAACCCTGTCGCTCATTTTAAAACAGTATATCACTATCCGGGGCTCGGAATCGCCTTAATCTATATTTTTGAATGCGTTAAGCTTGAGATTTAGGAACGGGGTATTACATGGATCCTGTACATGACAACTAGAAAAGGAAAATACAACACTAAGGCCAAGTTCGTATATGAAAAGTAGACGGAAAAAATAAATTGGATGTGGATACAAGTCCAATGTAAGTAACATGTAACTGAGACCCATCAACAGTTTTAATTGGAGATATGTGTGTGGTAGAGTTTCTAGAGAGAAAGACTGTAGAATCAAAAGTCGTGTGGCTGTAGCAGTTACGATCAAAGTACCAAGAGTTACCTGGAGTTGCAAACATTGCATTAGATGGACCTAATAAAACATGTTTTAGCATGCCAACAAGATCATTATTAATAACAGATGAAGGTGGACTGGGTAGTTGAAGAGTGGAAGCGGCAGCGGTGACGAAAGTCATAGACTTTCATTTCAGTGGAAAAACACCCAAATTATTGACTAATGGTAGAGATCAAGGTATTTCGGTACCAAGTAATAATATCATCTTTTTTTGCTATCCATTCGACCTACCTCTCTGCAAATTTATCGTCATATTCATCTTTTTTTTAACCGGGATGGTCACGTCACTGGTCACAATACGCCAGACTCGACGAGTTTGGAAATAATTAGTCATAGCTTGAGCCCAATTGATGTAGTTTAGGCTATTGAGGGTGATGGAAATAGGACGTATGACTTTGGATCAATCCATATTTGGGGTGATTATGTGGGTGATTCTAGAAATAGCTGAAACGTTTGGCGTCAATCTAGAATTAAATGGAAAGTCTGGGGTTAATATATGAACAAATGGAATGAGGTCAATCTAGAATTAAATGGAATGTTTGGGGTTAATATGAAAATAACTCAAAAGTTTAGGGTCAATATGGAAATAACTGGAAATTTTGATTTAGGGCTAACGTGGCAAGTCAACACTGACATTGCAGGTGACATGGAATAAGTGCGGATGTGTCGGATAGGTAACAATCAACGCTGACCTGGCTATTAGGGAGTGTAGATTTGACGTAACGTTCGTATAGGCCTACGTGCAGCACATGAGACCTGTTTTTGGGGATGGTTTTTGGATATCTGGAATCATCTCAATGAGAGGATAATGATGGTGCTGGTTTTGTGATGATTTGGATATGTTTGGATCTTACAACGTTGATTTTTAGACAAATAGGAGTTTAAATTTGGAGTGGACAAAAATTTTCTTTGGTTTATGGAGTGGTGGATAACATTTTTTTTTTTTTAACAGTTGGGTTTCTAGAGTGATTGAGTGAAGGTTGTAAGATGGTGGCCCTTTGTGTGGAGGTTTAGGTTTTGATGGTAAAATGATCAATTTGGCTTTGATACCTTGTTAGGATAAGAGAGGTGAGAAAAATAATCGTATATTAAGATTGAATGATTTAATAATATATGTGGGGACCCTTTATATAGGGTTGAGCATAATACAAATTCCCTAAATCACTTTACAATAATCAAGGAATTTGGGAGGAGTTAATTATGAACAAATCTCCTAAAGACAACTATGCGATATTGTCTGAATATTCTGACAATATTCAATCAAAAAATAAATAAACATATTAGTTTAGCCGACCCTTTAGGCCCCCTTACTCATTGCTAGCCTAATCCACCTATGAAAAAATTTTAAGGGCAAGGTCTACGACTGCCACACGTAAAGGGACAACCCATTTAATAATAATAATAATAATAATAATAATAATAATAATAATAATAATAATAATAATAATAATAATAATAATAATAACAATAACAATAACAATAACAATAATAATAATAAATAAATAAACCTTTATTATATGTTAGATCCCATCAAATGCACCAGAAAAGTAAAAAAAATTACTTATTAAAAGAGAAATACCAAAGCATTTTTCTTTGAAAAATGTCAAAGTCTTTAAAAGTAAAATAACTATTGTCAAAAAAAGGGAAAAATACACCGATGTGTCGCCCCGAATCCTGTAATGAGATTTAGACCTTCGGGACCCTATTAATCATAGATGTCATCACTCACAATGGCGGGTGAGGTGCTCAATATTTAATTATTTAAAAACATATCTAAAAGAATTACTCTTTTCGGGAAAAAACATATATGAGTAGAAAAATAATCAATTTCTAGATCATGTCCCTGTTTATGATCAAAACAAGTCCAACTGTATGAAAATTTATACTCAGTCCAAACATGTGTTAAATAAACTGTCAATTAAATTGTAGAACATTTTTAAAAGTCTCCAAATACAGATTTTATTTATAAAATTGAGGAAAATGTATTTAATACAATATAATGCAAATTTTGTTATACAAAGCAATACAAAGCTTCTAAGTTCAAATGATATAAGTTGTCCATGGACGACTATAAAGGGTCTAAAGTCCTTAGAGGTGTCTAGACTCGATACTCGCGCCATCCCAAGAATGTACCTGCAAAACTAATTTGAAAAATGGGAGTAAGTCAAACATGGACTCGGTGGGAACTATAAGGATTATATATATATGAAAATACATCCATCACACACATGCACCATGGCATACTAAAATAAAGTTTGCTACAATTTGAATAACTATAATTCATTAGTTTATTATATTAAGCATATGCTATAAGCTTTAAACTAATGCCATCCATATCACTTGATCCCGTTCCCCAAATATCAAATCTAAAACTATGCATAACGCAAAATACATAATCATTAACCGTAAATACAATATGTTGGAAATTATAATGGGCTCCAATTATCCTACGCTGGATCTCGTCTTGTCTCAAAAGCAACCAAAAAGGGTTACAAGCCTTTACTTGCAATGGGCTACAACCCATTGCATTAGCGGCTACAACCACTAACAAGAGGCTACAACCTCATCTCATCAAGAGGGATACAACCCTCGTTTATTACCGGTACTTCAGGCTCCAACCCGATAATCTAAGCGGCTACAACCGCAAATGGGCTCTAACGTAATCAATAAGGAATGCTACAACTCTCAAAGTAAGGCTACAACCTTATAATTATCGCCTCTATAGATAATTGAGCCAAAGTATTGTAACAACGAAATAAAAATAAAACATAAAAGGGCAAACGCACTAAATAATACTAATCTAATGCTATATTGATTCCATATAGCTTCGATTATATAAAGTACCTCAATAAAGTAAAATCTCATATGTGGTGATGCGTTTGTTGTACATTTTCCAGTTGTGTATTACTATAAATTTCTCATTAACAAGTCTTTTAAAATATAAGGAAATCCCAAGTGTTTACAATATTCCCGTTAAGCATTATAAGTGCAATCCTCAAGTTTTAGTTTCATTTCTTATAAATCGTCTCGGGGAAAACTTTCCAAGTATTTGGCATGATCCATGTAAAGTAGAATAACATTTGGACATCATAAAAGTGTACCAAGGTTTTAATCTTTTATTAGTCACACAACCAATACAATTAAAGACAAATTCTTGTAAACTATCAAAAGTGTAATCAAGTAAGTGGGTTTCACCACTACACCAAAACTATCCAACAATTGGCATATGTACACTAATAATCATCAACCCACAACCCACATATTACATGATCTAATACAAGTGTATACAATTTCTAGTTGAACACATTTGTGTATAAGTGGTTCAATAAGCAAAAATTGGGAAAAATATGTAAACACGTGACATTTCTTGTATATTTATCAAATTAACCCACTTACAGACTAAAACCAACCCATTTTTGAGAAGATATTCTATTAATATCCTTATTATATGAGTTATCTCAAAAACTAGGGTTCATAACTATAAAATTGGGAGTTTTGTTTCAAATCTCAAATTGGGTGTGTATAAAGAGAAATGATTATTGTAATAGCTTAATATATCAATACAAATAACAATAATCAATCATCAATTTAAGATAATCAACACCCAAACCCAATGCATGCATCACAAATTCTAAGTTTTTAAAAACCACCCCCTCCCCCCCAAGCTTGTTGACAAACACTACATGCATCATAATATAAGTTCAAAAAAAAAATTTAAATTGTTCTCACTTGGAATGAAGCTTTAGAACATGATTTGATGTGTTGATCGAAGTATTGAAGTGAATCCATCATGAACTCTCCAAACCCTAACTCATTCTCAAGCTCCCATGGTGAAACGAGTGATGGAAAAGATTATGATGGTGATGATTTGAGCCCTAAATCTTGAACCACGTGAAGAAATTACTAAGGATCCTTCAAAATATCTTTTTAATTGAGCTCTCGTCTTTCTCTACCTCTCTTAAAAATGTTGTGATCGAAAATGGGGTTTTGGGGGTGATAAAAGGGCAAAATATAGGGTCAAAATTGATCAAACTCAATTTCAAGGCTCTGGGATCGATCCTAAAAGATCTAGGAACGATCCAAGGAAAGTTGGGATTGATCCTAAGCCTACGATACGCAGTCCATCTATTGCATAGGTCCTTAGACCCAAGAGATGCTGAAATCTTGTCTCATGCCAAACATGAAAGTTGTTGAGGGTAAAGAGATGGAACTTTGGGTACTCACAAGGACTCGATTGCATAAAAAATGAAGAAGTTATGGCTCTTCAAAAATCACTAAAAATTCATAAACTGAGTAAAACTAAAAGACGCAATTAACCTCTCAATTTTGATTCGGACCACCCGAATTGCAAAACGATTGTTCACACAAGTGTAGATGTACTAGCACGACTTGTTAAAAGTGTTTAAACGGTACAAACCCCTATGGAACAAAATTCACCACCCAAAGTGAGATTTATAAAGGATTTGTGCTAAAGTGGTGAAATTAACTAGTAAAGTAAACATGGGTGTTACAACTGAACCTTCAAAGATATTAAAATTTGGCACTTTATCTTTGAATTTAAAAAAATCAACACTAAACCCCCTAAACTATTAGTTGTTATCACTATATCTAAGAACATAATATTAAAAGGGCAAAGGTATGAGATAAATGTTTCCTCTTTAAAAATTAAGTTTTTATATTCAAAAGGGTCCTGATACTCTAATTTTTTTAGATTCTCAATTATTCCATTTCCTGATGTTAGCAATGTACAACGGTCAAATAGGATCATTATCTGCTTTGGACCTTTTACTTTTTTTCATCTTGTGGTAGTTATAACTGATTTCGGTTTGTCTCCTTTTATCTATGTGAGGCAAAATAAGATATTTGATTTTTAAAAGCCATCAAACATATTTAAAATCTCTAAAATCTTAATGGACATACCACCTATTCAGATTTAAGAGGTGCAAGCAAGCAGCACCTAACATGACAAGGTCTAAAGTCTATAATTTTCGAAATAGTTCTAATATTATGGGAGAGAAATGAAACTCACAAGTGGCAGGGAAATGGGAAGTGAAACCGATGTCGCTTGAGTTAAAGCTCTTAGCAAACCGCTTGACCAATATGCCATTAAGCTATCACACTTGTACCTTAAGAGCCCTTAAACTACTTTTGTACCCTCGGCCTTCACACTTTACCCTTCATAACTCAATGCCCCCGAAGGGTTTATGACTACGAATCTTCTAGCAACGTGTATAATGATATTTGTTAGCGATGAAACATGCGGATTTGTCACTACACTTATGGCGACAATTGCATATTCTGCCGCTACATATATAAACACTCTAATTTTGTGACGACTGCATGTTTCATCACTACGAAATTCATAGCCATAAACTTACAGCACGAAGTGTATAGTTTAAGAGTGATAGGGTACAAAAAATAAGTTTGAATTCTACTTTGTAACGTTCAAAAATAAAATAATCAGTTGGGGCTCTGCCACTATTATAATAAATGGTATCAATAATGATGGACCTGATATATATGGGCTATGTGCAAATATAAAATAGTGTCCGTTTCTCATATAAAGAATATTTCTTGGGGTATATATATTTACATGTCATATGTAGAATATTGGGCCCAATATATAAACTTATAAAAGTCTTTATTGTAACAACGGTCATGTGTGATTGCCCACATATCAACCCTTAAGATCGGCCCTTGGTTTCGAAAAGGACGCCACAACCCGCAAACACTGATGACATTTGTTTCATTGGATTGATCACGTAGTCATGAAGAATAATTTTAGCCACATTAAAATGTGTATAGAGGTGTAGGTGTCACCTCATAATTAAAAGAAAACAAAGTACTTATTGTTTTAATTTTACTTTGAAATAACATTTGATCGATCATGTGCACATTTTCAGGGAATAAAACATTATTCGTTTACAAAACTTGTCTAACAGAGAGAATGGACCAAGAGGGAGGACCAAGAGGATTTAGATGAGTTTCCCAGCCCAAAATTCTTTATTAATAATCTGCGAATTAAAACCCATCCAATTAAAGGTTAGCCCATTTCAATATGGCCTCTAAACTATTATTGAAATATACAAGAAAAATTAAAACTCAACTAGTCTGATACTTGGCAGCCCACTTCTCTCAATTCTAACAATACCTCTAAGTTTTTTAGGAACATCATCACCATTGAACAACTTATATTTTTTATGCTTACACCGCAAATGTGCTTGATCTTAGAATTCATGGACGGCATCAGCTGCGTAATATATCCAACATCATAGGCAATTGACCAGGGGAGTGCAACCTTCTTCAGAAGAATCTGTGCCAATTTCATCGAATCAACTTCAATATCCACATCAAGCATACCTCTATTAACACACATCTGAAGCCTTTGAAGTAGAGCCTGAGACTCTGCTACCACGTTAGAAGCAATGTCTTACGAATCTGCTTGCACCCATACAACGCTACCCAAGTCATCCCTTAAAATACTGTGACGTCCAGTCTGCTCAGGATTCCCATTGGAGAAGCGATTCGAATTCGTTTTCCTTCTACCCCTACTTGGAGTGAGCCATAGTGAAAATAAAATCCCTTCTTTTAAGATCAGGAATAGTAACCAACAACTTCTGCAGAATACTCTCATCAACTGCACTCCTTAGTATTCCCTATAATCAATCTCACAGAATTGACAACAACATTGAAAATCTGCTGCGCAACTTCGCTTTTAGAGTTCTCATATCTTCTTTTATTCCTCTCCACCCACAATTCCAAGCAAACACTTGTTAATTAGAATAAGGGATACAACAACTTTGTGACATAGAGATCTGCTATGAGGGATCTAGTAGAGTTTGAAGCATCCAACCCAAAATTAATTGATAATGGTTGGAGTAGCCCCTATATCTTATATATTGCTTTAGGAGGATCCGTTTTTCCGATTTGAGATTTATAATCTCAACAGAGCACCAATCATTGAGTTTCAATTGAAGAACAGAAGCTGTACTGTGAATTTGCATTCTTTGCTCCAAATCTGACCAAACACTTTTAGCCATTTCACTAACCACAAAAATATGATCAATGGATTCTCTCTGAGGAACCAAGCAACAATCACATCTAGAAACTAACTAGCTGCCTTTCTTTTGAATACAAGTGTCTGAGGAATCAAGCTACCAATTACCCTAATGTTTTATGTCAGTCTAGCCCTACTCAATAGCGAACTCAGTCTAGTCCAGCCTAGCCTAGCTCTGCCCAACTTCAAATACTCATATTTCTTTGTAATCTGTCTGTCTATTTTGGCCTCTTGGGCCTTCAGCCCATTTTCTCTCAATTTGCTTCAAGTACTTCTCTTTCTTCCTCCATTTGTTCTAAAATTTCTACTTATTTTTACTTAAAAAGTAAAAAATAATTTAACTTTACGCATTGAATTTGTTAAAAATGTAGTGCAGTTATATAATGTTGAGATATATATATACACTTAAAAATATGTTGCGATTGAATTGAAATTTATGTTGGAATTTATCAGTGTGTCAATCCTTCTCCCCTAGAACCACCCGGATATATCATTATTTGCGTCAAAATATTTTAATTTTTTTTATGTAATTTACACCCCCCCGGTCTCCTTGCACGTGAAATCATGGATCCTCCCTTGACATAATCACAGAAGAATAAGAGAGATCGCAATAATATATATATATATATTGTAATATTAGTATTAGATATATATTTATAAAAGGGAAAGGTCTAACTCTCTTACATTTATTATAATAATAACGAAAATCCCATCCACCCTTGGATGATAGTTGAACTTAATTAGGATCTTTCCTAAAATCAAGTGGGTGTCTTACCAATTAGATTAGCCCCCACTCACTCACAACAAAACTATCTCTTTGTACCACAAACACATTTGATGTGAATTATTAACCCTTTCTTATTCTTATTAGATATCGGCCAACACTTATCACTATGCTACAAGCCGACACTGTACGTAAATTGCTGAAAACACTAAGGGCCTGTTTGGTTGCATAAATTACCTAATTTTAGAATTAGTTCATTTTCGATTGAAGAATTGTGAATTTGCTCATTTATGAATAATTCAATTCTAATTCAAGTAGTGTTTGGAAAACTTAAACAAGAAATTATGATTGTTAGAATAAAAACATGTTCTCTATTGTTATATGTTATTTAAATTTTTTTCTAGATGCATCAACATCACAGGTAGAAACTAGATCTTCTCGAAAAATAGAGTTGGAATGAATTATCTAATTCTAGAATTAGGCAATTTCAAGTTTTACTTGAAATGACTTAATTTTTGTTTTTGTGAACCAACTTAAATTATCATATTTACAATTGTTCAATTTACACAATCAAACACTAATAAATGAAAATTTTGTAAATTACTTAATTGTAAATTATCTAATTCACAATTTACAAAACAAACAAACGGGCCCAAATAGTTGGTCTAGCGTTCCAGTCATGCAAGCTTTAAATAAAACTTGAAATTTTGCTTTCATATTTTCCACCGCTATATCACGAGATTTGAAGTCTTCATCATTATTAATAATGAAATGCTCTAATATATATATATATATATATATATATGTGTGTGTGATATACACATATAAGTCCTATTTTAATGTGGATAGTCATCGCTTAAAAAAAGATATAATCGTTCTTCAAGGGTCAAAAATGATTTTTCTTTTTTTTCTTTTTCTATTTTCTTTTTTGATAATTTTTTTTAATGTAAAAAAATAATTTACGTAAGGAAAAGATGAACATAATAACATAAAATCATATTGATGAATGTAAACAAAAACTCTAAACAGTTTTGAGAGATCTTTTGTTGTTTCAATTAAAGTAACGATATCCTATTCACTCTTTTCAATTATGTACGGGCATATTAGGGATATTCTAGAGGATATTATCAATTTACCCAATTTGTTTAAAAAGGAATCTTTTCTATTTTTATTTTTTTTAATTTACTTAATTTGGTTTAAAGAGAGTTGACAATCAAACTATTTAAAAGACACAAAATTTGAAAGAGACATTGATGAATTTTAATAGGAGAATCTTAATCTCCTTCCCAAAGTGGGCCAAGTAAGAAGTATTTGAATAATTGGTAAATGTTTAATCATTTTGCTTTCATCATCAATTTAATTGAACACTGATGGTGACGGATTGCCATTAGGTCCAACCTTTACATTTTCAATTAATTACAATATTGCACCCAAAAAAAGAAAATTTATGTGATCTATTAATCAAACTGCTTTGCATTTTAAAAAGCACAATTAAAATTGTCAAATTTATTAATTGAAAAAATAAATTATTGTTGTTTTGGTAAATATGAAAATTTTTGCAATGGAGAGTACATATGATCATTTTTCTGCCAACGGTAAGGGTGTTGAGGACGGCTTGCGCACACCTCGATTAATTTTATTTTCTTTTTCAGGTCAAAAGTAGGCCATCTACGTCAAAATTAAGAGATTTACAAAATATTATATCTAGTCTATCTCACAATATTTACATATGGTGAGCTTAAACTCATCAAATATGCCACATGGTCAAAAATTAAATTATTCTTTAGAATCCAACAACTATATACATTAGTAGTCTTTCTCTGAACCAAAAACTAATTAAAAAGAAAATTGCAATGCCAAATATACTGATTCAACACATAAAATATCAATATTTTCAGTTTAAAATCATAACCAAAAGGTGAAAAATTACAAATCATACATTGGCGCTAAAAATATTATTTATTGAGTGTAGAGTCATTGGTTAATTTTAGTCCAATGAAAGAAAGCATACAAATGAGGCTTATGGGTCCAAAAATTATTTCTTTTTATCTAAACGATACACTAAACAGTGGTGAAATTGGGATTTCAACTTAGTCAGAACTTGATTAACCTTAAACAATTTTTTCAGTTAATTGCATGGAGTAATAACCAATGTTTTAAAAAATGAGAGGCATATTCAAAGCGTTTTGGTTGAGTGAGGCAAGGCGTAAGCCTCGAGGTAGGACGAGACGTACGCCTCAATTTTTAAAAGAAAAAATTATAACTTTATCACAAAAATTACAAGTGCAAAACAGAAAACCATATATATTGATTGAAAAAAATAATAATAACAAAAATTATTAGTAAAAGTTAAATAAAAAAAAAATTTATCCTTTTCATTCCTCCCCTAATAACTTTATAACAAAAATTACAACTCCAAAACAGAAAACATATATATTGATTGAAAAAACATATATATTATGCAAACTTTGGGTGCAATAATGCAATGAAGTAAACGTTAGTAGCAATTTTGTAACTAAGCAAAAATAGATGGCATTTTAGTACTTGCTACATGTTTTGATAAATCTTGGCCCACATAATCTTGGTGGCAATTTTGTAATTAAGCAAGTAGAGTATAGTATGTGGCAGGGGTAATGTAGTACATGAAAGTAGAGTGTAGTACATAGTAGGTGTAATGTAGTACATAGAAGTAAAGTGTAGTACATAGTAGGTGTAATGTAGTATATAGAAGTAGAGTGTAGTACATGGCAAGTCTATTTATTCTTCTTCTTTTTCTTTTTTTTTTCTTCTTCTTCTTCTTCTTCTTCTTCTTCACGAGTTCTTCTGCTTCTTATTCTCAAGAAGAATAAAAAAAGGTAGAAAAGGAAAATAAAATATTTAAAACACTACAAACTTGACACGTCTTCCTCGAACGAGTTGACTAGATCCCGCTTTGACTCGGACACCTCACTCAAACGAAGCGTAAGGCTCAAGGCTTTGCTTCTTCGCGTCGCCGCGACTCACAAGTCAACTCATATGAGTCGACTGTTTTTAAAACAATAATGGTAATAACACCAAAAAATTATTATATATTAAATATCTATTATATAAAGAGATGTACAAAAAAACACACAAACAAATTTTCTTTTATGAATCTTCATATCTTGAAAACATTGAAAGACGTCTTAATTTTTAATGTTTTTCAATATAACTTTCTCAATGTTTAGCGTTTGACAAATATACACATTTTCATATATATATTTCATACAATTTTCCTATGCAGTTTGGGAGGTTTTCGTTGTTTATAACTATAATTAAAAAAGAGACCTAAACCTTCCTTTTATTTAGCTAAAAAGAAATAGGATAAGAGAAGATAAAAACATATTTCAAAAATATAATAGGAGTCTTTGTGCTCTTTTACTCTAAAAATTGGTTATTACCTAGATATTTAATTGTTCTTTCAACTGTTAAATTGATCAATGGATAGAATCTTATATAAGGGGTAAACCAACAATCTGTAAAATTTTGAAGGTCAAATTATTTTTTTTGTATAATTAATGGGTTCGAAGGTAGAAGATCAATCTTTTTTGTAATAATGCATACAAATTAAACCCCATATTTCTAAAAAATTTACAAAAAAAAATATACTTGAATATCACAAAAAGGCCCCTATAGCAATTTTAAAATACCATACTTACTATGAGGGGAAAAAAAGTTTGACGAGGGGCTTAAGCTCCCACTTGTCTTATGTTCATAAGAAGATAAGGTAGTGTGTGAAAAAACTAGTGTGTGCGGAAGAAAATTAACAAATTAACCTTGGGTTTGTCATTTGGCGATTGGATTCTCAAAAACCAATTTTAATCGAATCAATAAGTAAACCTTAAAAGTTTATTGATTTTAATTCTAGAAAACCTGTTTAATATTTTCTAAAATGAACTAATTAGTAAATCAATTAAGCAAATAAACAAACACTAGAATTAACAATGTATCCTTGCAGTGTAGGACTAATTCTCAACATTCCACTATATGCACAAAAGTTTACAGACTCGATTAATTACAAATCACAAAGACTTACAAAACTTAAATAGTACAAATCGCTTACAAAAGTCTCCACCTTCTGCACATATAGTCCTCTTATTTGAATCACACGAATAGGTTCCCAACAAATCACTAACCATGGTTTAACACTATTCTTCAACTCTTTTTGCAAATCTCACACACTTTGGGATATAATTTAATTGGTCTTTAAAGAAATAACGCATATTTTGGCATGAGTAAAAAAAACCCTAAGGTGGATTTTATGTTTTGAGGTTTTAATCTCTCTTTAAGGTTTTAAAAATGGTGATGTTATATACACCCCTAATTTGCAGCCAAGACACTACAAAACTGTAACGCCTCGAATCCCGTTTCAAAATTTTTACTTCCGAGACCCAGTTAATCACGGATGCCGTGCGCGACAGCGGGTTAAAATATTAAAATCAAAGCCTTTTTAAAATCTTTTTCTTGGATAAAAATTGATCCATTTGAAAAACATGTTTTATAAAATTTCGGCATGAGGTGTTCGTTTGAACAACAATTCACCCTGTAAAATTTGAAACAATTTTCAAATAAATAAAATTTTCAATCACAATTCCTCCAATGAGGTCCTAATTCAAGTTAAAATATTATGCACCATTTTCAATAATTATACATATAATCAACTTGAAGGTCAAATATACAAACAATATTTGAAACTAGTAAAAGACAAATCATTTACGGACGACTATACATATCTAAGGTAATCAGAGGTCCTAGACTTCAGAATCGTGCAATCCCCCAAGATGTACCTGCAAAACTGGGTTGAAAAATGGGAGTGAGCCAAACACGGTCTCAGTGAAAACTATATAGATTGTATATATAAAAATATACGTTGCGAAATAATGCGTGTGAGGTATAGTAATGAAAGCAATTTCATTTGTAATAAAAATCATATTATTATATGTCTGCCAATGCTTTTTCATCCCCGAAATATCATAAGATATACACTCAATAAAAATACAATTGAAAACTAGCTACAAACTTAAAATAGCTATAAACTCATCCATACAGTGAAAGAAACATCATTCAGATACAAATAACCTTTAGTAAGGAATATATATATATAAGAATCCGTTGGCTAGTTTATACAGCGTGGCATCATAATTGTATCATCTAAAAACCTCTCTCTCTCTCTCGGCAATCATCTCAAAAACTCGCAACTATCCAAACGTCCACTAGGTCTGCATTTCGTGGCCTTTCACCTATGCGGCAGCAGGGCCTCTCGTTCTTTTCCGTACACGGTTTCAGGTCTTTCACCGAGGGGTATTTGGTCCTAACTTACGGCCCCAACCATTAAAGATCAACCTGGGACCGACCATGGACTAGCACAATAACACATATATCTATATATATACAACTGTGTATCAACTCAACCGATGAACCACTGTATCAAATAACTAATGTAACGGTTCCTATCGAACCCATCAACTAGCCAACAAGAATAAAAGTTATGAAAAGCTATCTTTAGTTCAAACATATAGTTAATACACCCATACTTGTGTAAAATCATAATTATCACTTACAACATCATAAAATATCAGAAATCTTCATACTTGACTCAAAGATGCGTTCAACATGTATATACATCAAGATACAGATATATATATATCTGTGAGAATCCAAAAATGCGACCCCAGGGTCTCAGCCTCTAGTTTGGGAGTCTGAAACATCATAAAAGATTTCGTTGTTCCATTTGCTTCTATGTGTTGATAATTCATATCAGGTGTCCCTCTATCCTATTTCTAGATGCAAGAGGGTTGATTCAGAGTTGCCAGTACATTTTACGAGAAAACGGACAAAATAGTTATGTAAGAGAAAAGGCTACAGATAAGCCTTTCTTTACACGTTTGTCTACGAAACCAGGATTCTATAGGGTTTAGGAACTATATTACGGTTTGGGAAGGTGTTAAGCACCCATTCCGCCCTTTCGGTCTCTAGTAGTTTTATATGTTTATTCTATGTTGAAAAACTTTGATGCTTTTACTGATATTCTACTACTTTCTGGAAATAACTAATGAAAACCTAATTTTGGGAAAAACGGGGAAAGGGATGAAAACCTTGTATTCCGTGATCCGATGTTTTGGATTTTGTCGAAATCTGATTACTAGTAACGAAAGTTTATCTTATCAATTTTGAAATGAGAGTGATTCGGTATTATTTCCTCAGATAACAATATCAATTGTCTCGTTTATTTAATTTAGAAAAGATCGGATCTTATCAGAATTGATTTGATATGAAATTGAACTCTTGAAGAGAGTGTATCAGATACATTACAGTCTATATGGAAGACATAATATATCTTAATTTAATTCCTAAGTAAGCTTTTTCAGTCCGGGTTTTGAAAACTTGTTTTAGCTGGATGATAAATGGTCTTACTTCTTTGGTTTTACAAATGATTTTATCAAGTTGTTTTGTTTGAAAATGATAGAATATCAGTAACTTGACAATAAGTTTATCCAGCTAGAAAGTGGACAGAACAACAGATAAAAAGAGTCTACAAAACAACTTAAATTTCGAGGATAATGGAAGTAAATGCTTTCGGTTTATGTTGGCCTAAGAAAGCCAGCTCCCTACTCACTTATAATACTTCCGAAGATAACAAATACGTATATATAGTAAAATTAAATAAGATTTAAATAAATCTAAAATTACTAAATAAAGTACAATAAAACTAGTATGTAGATATATTATTTGATTACTAGAAGAGACTTTAGTTACCTTCCCGACGATATATATAAGAATGAAAGAGAGAAAATATAATACGGCATAGAAGACCTTCGGCGGATATAAGCTTTTATCTTTGAAATATTTCCAACGGTCTGACTCTAGAAGGTGGCACTCTGGGTGCCAAGATTAGATCCGAGCTCTTGCAGAAATAAATGCTATTAAAGGTGCTTCCGAAGAAGGCTTAAAGATTAGAAATGTAAGAGAGAAATAAAGATATTCGGTGTTAGAACCATGTCCTTTGTGGTGGGGGATGGATGCTTAGAACCCATGGGGGTGTTGGCCTATTTATGGTACTCGAAAGTGATTGTCGCAGGACATTCCTCCAGAAAGGGCAAGTGTCGCGCGACATATACATATGTCGTGCGACAAATATCCGAAGTGATGGTTCTGACAGATTGATGTGTCAGAAAGTGGTTGGTTGGTGGTTGGGATTATCGCACGACATGACAAGGTTTGTCGTGCGACATATGGGTTTGTCGTGCGACAAATTGTATTTGCATTGGGTTTGTCATGCGACAAACCCATCTGGTAAGGTGCTCTAGTGTATGGGTGAGTTCCAGACTCAATGTGAATTCTATGAGAGTTTTTAATATAAAAAATAGACATTTAATTAAAGTTAAACAAGTAATAAACTCAATTAAAATAATAAACAAATATGCATATAATAAACTCAATTAAAAGAAATGGTCGGATAATAGTGGAAGTAAATGCTTTCGGTTTATGTTGGCCCAAGCAAGCCAACTCCCTACTCACTTATAATACTTCGGAGAAAATAAAGAAGTACATATATATAATAAACTTTAATTAAACAAGTCTAGATAATAAACTTTAATAAAATAAAGACATATATAATAAACTTAAAACAAGTACACATATAATAAGTTTAATTAAAATAAGACAAGTACGCATATAATAAACTTAATTAAAATAAGACAAAGGATGCATATAATAATAATAATAATAATAATAATAATAATAATAATAATAATAATAATAATAATAATAATAATAATAACAATAATAATAATAATAATAATAATAATAATAATAATAATAATAATAATAATAATAATAATAATAATAATAAATAATAATAATAATAATAATAATAATAATAATAATAAACTTAAATAAAAGAAAGGGTCAAATGATTACCTTCCCGACGATAATATAAATAAGAGAGAAGTAGACAAACCTCCGGCGTTGACAAAGACTGACACTCCAAGTACAAACTTTATACTGAAAAGATTCTTATTTTCTAAGAACCTAATAAAATTGACTAGAGCATAATTCTCGACATCTCTAATAAAAGAGTAGGAAAATCTTTTAGTAATAAAAATTGTGGGTTCAAAGGCTAAAAAAGCTCTTACATGATCCTTCTCATTTGGCCATCCTCAAACTACAAGCCTTAGGCCCTTATTTATAAGGAAACCCAAGGCCTCACTTTTCACTCCCATCCAATATGGGATAAAAAGTGGGCAAAAACAAGAAAAATGCAGAATAAGCCTAAAAAGGGCCAAACTACCAAAATCAATATTTAAGCTTAAAAAATTGAAAAATAACCTAGTAATAATATAAGGGTTCTTGTGGGGGTCTCAAATTGAAGTGTGTCTACAATATCAAACTTACTTTTTTAAATATCACATAAGTTATGTCCTTCAAGGACAACTCATAGCTCACGTAGCCACCAAGGCTATACGTTACAGTAATAACCAAATGGTAAGATATGGTGTCCAAGTCCATGAATATATATATGTTCCAACATATATGGTTATGTCTCATATATATATACCGCAGATTAAAAGGTTGTGTATATGTTGTACTTAAACTCACTTCGCCCAATCCGTTAACTATTAACTTAATAAAGAAAACATCCGTATGGGGAGTCTCATAGAGTGTCATTGCATAGGCTCCAAGCCAGGTATAATATATTTTACAAAATTTAAGTTCAATATAAACTTTCCCATATGTTTACTGTATTTAGTTTATTCAAAATAAATTTATAAATCTGCCCAGCATAGTTACGGACTGGCAAGTAGTTAAAAAATCTCATAAATAAGTGGATAATAATCAAAGTACAACAATAACATCACAAACACAAGTAATTAACTAATTATACCCATATCATACTTTTAATTCTATATATATAGGATCTCATATATATATATATATATCAAAGTTACTACTCGCTATTGTACTCCCATAAGTGGGTCGTATGCGAAACATGCTTAAAACTCGCTTGAAATTGGGGCTTTTGGTACAAACATCATAATCAAGTTATAGGCAATGCAAATCGACTAAATAATCGAAATAAAACAACCCAAACCCCATGAAAATGCTAATTTCAAAATTCAAGTTAAAAGTTCAAACTTTGTTTTGATTCTTAGCCAATAATATGTAAAACTAAATAAATGAGTTTATATACTATTGTTCCCACCTATTGAGGGTTAATCCCTCGAAGAATCGTGACAAAATCAAGCCGGGCTGAGCAAACAGCGAGCTTTCCCATTTCAACCATGGAAGAAGGTGGAGAAGATGGAGGAGACGATGAATAGTGCTCGGTGGTGGCGGAGAAGGAAGAGCGTATGTTGATACCTCAAATCATTCGCAAAAACCCCCCGAATCACCTCTCCTTTCTCTCTTTATGAGCTCTCATGAGTTTGTGAAGAAATGAGGAAAAAATGGAGAAGTTACGTATATATATATAAACTGTTGCTGCTTTAATTTTACGGAGTACTGTTCACGCGCGTGGGTTTGTGGCACTGAACTTTGAACGTCCGTAACTTCTCGCTTGGAAGTCCGATTGAGGTGATCTTTATGTCCACGGAAAGCTTATTTGGAGCTCTACAACTTCCTAGAAGGAAGTTTTTCCAAATTCTGGACAGATAATTCTCAAAAATTTGATGAAGTCAGCGCGTTAATGTTACTGAATGAACAACTGATAGCGATTGACCTATTTCGCACTAAGTTTCGACCCAGTAGAAGTCAAAATTTACCTTTGGAAAAAACACGAAAGTTGTAGATTGCTTAAAAATCTAAGGTATTTTGCGAACATAAACTCAATTTGACAAGGAACGAATGAGTAACGCTTCTTCTAAGTTAACCAAAAATTATGAAGTCGAGTAAATCGAAAACTTGCAATTTACATTCAAATTTCGACTCGAACCACCCGAAATGATTTACAGTTATTCTAACATGCTTAAATATACTAACGTAGCTCGTCGGAAGCCTTCAAGACATTCCGATCCTTTCAGAGTAAAATATGACTACCCAAAGTCCATGTTTACCTTACACGCGACTTGTATCGCGATTTCCGATAAATGGAGGCACGGGGTGTTACAGCCTTCCCTCCTTAAGGAATTTCGTCCTCAAAATTCTAACACGATAGTTCCGAGAACAAGGTATGCGCGGTTCCTGCGTAATTACTCTCTCTCTCTCTTCCTTAAACGGAAAACCATAATTGCAACTGTAATGGATTTCAAACTTCAAGAATCAAAACAAGAAAGATAATCTTGTTGGACAATAAAGAAGAAAGGCCACATCATTTAGTTATCCAATTCACTCTTCCCCACAAGCAACAACTTCTTCAAGAGTCTCAATCGAAGAAGATACTAACTGAACACAAGGATTTTTCACCAGCCGATTCACATAAACGAAGTACTTGAAAATAGAACTTCTTTTCAATACCTTTTCTCCCTCATCCAATTTATCGAGCAATGCATCAATCCCATCCTCATCAACCTGTTCCTTAACCGTCACGTTCTTCGAGAGAGTTTTCAACTGTGAGCGTCCACACAAGCAATTTCATCAAAACTTATCTTGAATCATCTATCGAGTTTCTCTAACTCAAAAATCTCATGTTTTAACGCTCGGTTAATATTGAGAAACATGGTGAAGTCAACAAATCCAAGGAACTATTCAGAAAATCACCCTCATAATAGTGAAGAACCTTGCTCGTCATTTCCTGAAGATCTTAAATAACAGTTGCCTTCCTTATGAAATCATCATCTTTCAGCAAAGTGCGCTCTACCCACTCGTAGAACTCGTCGTTCGTACACTACTTCAAAATTTTCTTTGACTCGACATAGACATTCTACTCAAAATCCGCCTCTTAATGGCTTTAGAAGTTTCCAACTTAAGAAACTTGGAATGATCATTTCAAAACACGGGGATAGTTATGCTAGCGAATGTATTACTTCCTTGAAGGCTGTTCTTAGCTTTAGGCAATTTCTGAATAAGAAATGAAATTGGATTTTACATTTTCTCTTCCAAAGGCAACGAATGTACGTCTCTGGGAATTTCATTAGGGAATCCCATACGCATAAAACAAAACAAACAAAATATGGTAAATTATTCTAGTCAAGCTCTTACGAGGTTCCACAGTTTTTCGAGGGCATAACTCATGCCTACTATGATAATTCCAACAACTTCTTGAGCTAGGACAAGTCTCGACCTTTATGTAAATATAAGACGGAGGAGAAATGGCAGTGGAAACAAGGTCTTCCTCTCATGGTCAAGTGTTGAATCCCCTCCTGAAGGGTTTGTCAAAGATAAGAACTAATAATAATGGAATTCAGAGTACTGATTCAATCTTTAGGCTAGAATCAAGTATGAAATAGGAAAATCCCAAACTTTGAAATTTCTAACTATTCAGTACCTAAATTATTGGAATGGAGTAGTAAAATTCTCACCTGAATACTCATTCTGAACTTAAGATATTACTTTATGCTCCAAACTTCCTTTAGTGAAATCTCGCTTCACTACTATCCCATACACCACCATAGGTAGTTGCCCGCTGAGAAAGGTGAAAACAATTCTTTGAAGTATTCATATCATAGGTGCTAATTGTGTAAAGGCCAAACCATAGCCCGCCTCATCTCTCAAAAGCGCTATACTTTCCTATTCTGAGGAAAGTTCTGAAAACATGGTTCGCTCAACCACAACTGTCAAATTTTTCCAAGAGGATTCACTTCTAACCCCTTTCTAAATAGAATCCTTATGGCCTTTTTTTGTAAATGTTTTGAGATTAGTTTTTAAGTTGAGTTTTTAAAATATGGTGTTTGGTAGAATTTAGAAGTATGTTGAAAAGTGGATTTGGTTTTTTTTTTTGTTTTTTCGACCAACTAAAAATCTCATAAAAAAATTTCAAAAACTAGTCAAAATGGATTTTATTTTATAGATCTGGATGAGTATGTTTTAAATATATATTTTTTATTTAATTTTGACTTTTGAATTTAAAGTTATGGCGTTTTAAAAGTTTTTTTAGAGAGAGAAAGTAAAGTTAAGGTTTTTTGGAAAGTGTAAAAGTATAGTTGATTTTGAGTTAAGTTTTTAAAATTTGGATAAAAACAAAAAATAGATAGGTACCAAACAGGGGCTTAAAGTCTAGATACGATATAATAAACAGACGTAGGAACGCTTCGAAAGATTAGTCACCCTGACCGTAAATCGACAAGTCGCCGAGCTTTCACTGCGTTACTCTGATAGGTCCATCTAACCAAAAAGGAACGAAATCTCACTTCAAACGAATTCGTGGTGTGCTTATATCATAGTGGAAGAATAAGTTCGCAGACTAGTAAAAAGTGTGACACACCTCGAGGATACTACTGAGGATTTTCTCCCTTCACCATAGGGAACCAAGTATTTCATAGATAAATCGAATACAATGGTTATTAAACGGTTCTCTCATCTTCCATGCAAACTTTCTTAGCTAGAAAAACGAGAATTAGACTCAAGAAAAATGAATAAACCAGCCTCAAAGGAGGACACGTTGGGTAAATCGTATCACATATATATGTCTTCTACTTCGAGGAAACAACAGATATAGGAACTTACAAGGCACTGGAACCATAGGAGGTTCACATATCATGTATGTAGATATAATATATCTCAAAGGGCATGATTGATGTAAATGATACGTGAACATCCTATGGTTCCAGTGCCTCGCCTCCAAAAATTGGAAGCAGTCTTTTAACGTAGGCATTCTCTCAAGTTTAGTGATCTCTAATATAATATGAAAGTTCACCCGTATTAGTATAATCGGGTAGGAATGATCCTTATGGTCTCACTTCGCAACTAAACTAACAAACTTAAGCGCGGCCGTACGAATAAGGAGAAGAACGATCAACCATATACTAGGATGAGAATCAAAGAAAAGCAATGGGTAAGCGTAAGGAATGGGACTTTAGCAGCCACTCTGATATGAGTATACCACGTTCTAGCCTCAGCCAGCAATAGTGGACTGGCGATTTATAAGATAGTCAACCGTTGACCGGCGGATAACTATAACATAATCCATCAGTCGCCTTTTTGCTCACTTGGTGGTAGAACTAATCCTGAGTACAAAACTATATGTATAACAGGTGAAATAGGAGTCAATAACTAAAATAGTTTGCAAGGGAGGCCAAAAGAATTAGACAAAAACTTTGTAGGTGGATGTAGTCAAGATAGACTAACATATCGCTTCACGATTCTCCTATTTTTCAATATTCTAACGGTAGAAATATCTATTGCACGAAAATTTATCAATATCAAGGAACACTGCCATGGTTCACCTCTTTAAATTCGGATCTACCCATAAACCCCGCGAAGAATCACCAAACCTATACCTCTGATACCAACTTGTGACGCCCCGAATCCCGTTCCGAGATTTTTACCTCCGGGACCTGGTTAATCACGGATGCCGTGCGCGACAGTGGGTTAAAATATTAAAATCACAACCTTTTTAAAATCTTTTTCTTGGATAAAAATTGATCCATTTGAAAAACCCGTTTTATAAAATTTCGGCATGAGGTGTTTGTTTGAACAACAATCCGCCCTGTAAAATTTGAAACAATTTTTAAATAAATAAAATTTTCAATCACAATTCCTCCAATGAGGTCCCAATTCAAGTTAAAATTATACATCATTTTCAATAATTATACATATAATCAACTTAAAGCTCAAATATACAAACGATATTTGAAACTAGTAAAAGACAAGTCGTTTACAGACGACTATACATATTTAAGGTAATCAGAGGTCTTAGAATTCATAATCGTGCCATCCCCCGAGAGGTACCTATAAAACTGGATTGAAAATAGGAGTGAGCCGAACACGGGCTCAGTGGAAACTATATAGATTGTATATATAAAATTATACGTTGCAAAAGAATGCGTGTAAGGTGTAGTAATGAAAGTAATTTCATTTATAATAAAAATCATATTATTACATGCCTGCCAATGCTTTCCCATCCCCGAAATATCATAAGATATACACTCAATAAAAATACAATTGAAAACTAGCTACAAACTTAAAATAGCTATAAGCTCATCCATGCGGTGAAAGAAACATCGTTCAGATACAAATAACCTTTAGTAAGAAATATATATATATACAAGAATCCATTGGCTAGTTTATACAGCGTGGCATCATAACTGTATCATCTAAAAACCCCTTTCTCTCTCTCTCGGCGATCATCTCAAAAACTCGCAACTATCCAAGCGTTCGCCAGATCTACATTTCGTGGCATTTAATCCACGTGACAGCAGGGCCTCTCGTTCGTTTCCGTGCACGATTTCGGGTCTTTCACCTAGGGGCACCCAGTCCCAACTTACGGCCCCAACCTTTAGAGACCAACCTGGGACCTACCATGGACTAGCGCAATAACGCATATATCTATATATATACAACTGTGTATCAGCTCAACCGATGAACCACTGTATCAAATAACTAATGTAACGGTTCATATCGAACTCATCAACTAGCCAATAAGAATAAAAGTGATGAAAAGATATCTTTAGTTCAAACATATACTTAATACACCTATACTTGTGTAAAATCATAATTATCACTTACAATAAAATATCAGAAATCCTCATACTTGACTCAAAGATGCGTTCAACATTTATATACATCAAAATACAGACATATATATATATATATATCAAACTTACTTTTCCAAATATCACATAAGTTATGTCCCTCAAAGACAACTCATAGCTCACGTAGCCACCAAGGCTATACGCTACGGTCATAACCAAATGGTATGATATGGTGTCCAAATCCATGAATATATATATATATATATATGTTCCAACATATATGGTTATGTCTCATATATATATACAGCAAATTAAAAGGTTGTATATATGTTGTACTTAAACTCACTTCGCCCAGTCCTTTAACTATTAGCTTAATAAAGAATACCATCCGTATGGGGAGTCTCATAGAGTGCCATCACATAGGCTCCAAGCCGGGTATAATATATTTTACAAACTTTAAGTTCAATATAAACTTCCCCATATGTTTACTGTATTTAGTTTACTCAAAATAAATTTATAAATCTGCCCAGCATAGTTACAGACTGGCGAGTAGTAAAAAAATCTCATAAATAAGAGGATAATAGTCAAAGTATAACAATAACATCGCAAACACAAGTAATTATACCCATAACATACTTTTAATTCTATATATATAGGATCTTATATATATATATCAAAGTTACTACTTGCTATCGTACTCGTATAAGTGGGTCGTATGCGAAATATGCTTAAAACTCGCTTGAAATTGGGGCTTTTGGTACAAACATCATAATCAAGTTATAGGCAATCAAAATCGACTAAATAATCGAAATAAAACAACCCAAACCCCATGAACATGCTAATTTGAAAATTCAAGTTAAAAGTTCAAACTTTGGTTTGATTCTTAGCCAATAATATGTAAAACTAAATAAATGAGTTTGTATACTATTGTTCCCACATATTGAGGGTTAATCCCTTAGAGAATCGCGACAAAATTAAGCCGGGCTGAGCAAACAGCGAGCTTTCCCATTTTAGCCATGGAAGAAGGTGGAGAAGATGGAGGAGACGATGAATAGTGCTCGGTGGTGGCGGAGAAGGAAGAGCGTAGGTTGATACCTCAAATCATGCGCAAAAACCCCCAAATCACCTCTCCTTTCTCTATTTATGAGCTCTCATGAGTTTGTGAAGAAATGAGGAAAAAATGGAGAAGTTACGTATATATATATAAACTGTTGCTACTTTAATTTTACGGAGTACTGTTCACGCGCGTGGGTTTGTGGCACTGAACTTTGAACGTCCGTAACTTCTCGCTCGAAAGTCCGATTGGGTGAACTTTATGTCCACGGAAAGCTTATTCGGAGCTCTACAACTTCCTAAAAATAAGTGTTTCCAAATTCTGGACAGATAATTCTCAAAAATTCGATGAAGTCGGCGCGTTAATGTTACCAAATAACAACTAATAACGATTGACTTATTTTGCGCTCAGTTTCGACCTAGTAAAAATCTGAATTTTCCTTTGGCAGAAACACGAAAGTTGTAGATTACTTAAAAATCTAGGGTACCAAGTTAGCGGAAACTCAATCTGAAAAGGAATGAAGGAGTTATGCTTCCTCCAAGTTAACCAAAAATTATGAAGTCGAGTAAATTGAAAACTTGTAATCTACATTCAGATTTCGACTCAAACAACCCGAAATGACTTACAATTATTCTAACATGCTTAAATATAGTAATGTAGCTCATTGGAAGCCTTCGAGCCATTTCGATCCTTTCGGAGCAAAATATGACTATCCGAAGTCCACGTTTGCCTTACACGCGACTTGTATCGTGATTTTCGATAAATGGAGGCACATGGTGTTACATTGGTGTTGTGGCTACATAATTAGGGGTCGAAGGTGTTTTGGCTACATAATTAGGGGACATTTGATTCGGTGGCAAGTTGCCAGGTTGAAGGTTCACATCTGGTGACAATTTACCGAGTTAGTAATAACAATTCGGCCAAAAGTTGCCATTTAAGTCAAGTCAGTGAAACATTACTGAATCAAATGTCCAATTTCGGCAATGAGCCACCAACTCGGTGTTTAAATTTTGAGTGTCCTTTGTGATGGTATTGATCATTAATGATAGAAAATATAGTGTTAGGGCTACATTGGTGTCCCACTACAAATTAGAGGTGTATATAATGTCACCCTTTTTAAAACTCTCTCAAAACATGTGTAAAAATATATGTCTTAAAGTCCCTTACCCTATGGGTCTTTTTATATATATAAAAGTATATAGACCAACTCACTTTAGGAAAATGTTTTATTTATAGCCAAAAGCATAATTAATTTAAAATCCTTTTCAAAATAAAAAACTTGCTTTAAAATGAATTTTTGCAATAAAAAATTCCTCAACGTAGAAATTGGTGCCGGATCAGTTCACATTAACAAAATGTGTACTGGTTCACCATTATACGTCGGACTGGTCCAGAAACACAAATGTGTACCGATCCAAATAAATGAAAACCAATTTCTTTAAACGCTGAACTAGTCTAACAATCAAACATGTACCGGTCCGATTTGGGCTTTTTCAAAACTCTCAGAAAATTTTTAAAACTTATGAAGTTGATTTAAAAACACATTGAATTTAGCTTTTATGAAAATAACCGACACCTTAGGAAAAAACAAATTCAAATGCCAATACTCACCGTATCTATCTTGATGTAATCTTTTAATGCATTACTTCAATAGCTTAGCTTGCTTGTAATTCTTCAGATTTAATCTTGAACGACTCAAACAACTTATAAGAAAACAAGTTTTTGTTGAAGGAATACAATCAATACAATTTTAAACTTTACAGTGTGCTGAGGTGGCCATGCATGAATAGTGAGGTTCATGTCCATTGGGAACCATGAATTGTGCTAGTTTATTAGTGGGCCTTACAGGATTCTGATGACTATGGTTTCTTAAAAGCCCTTGAACCGTGTGGTTCTTTCTCTAAAGTTTATTCTATATTATAAGAGAAGGAAACATCACATCATCAATTTATCAACTCAATGATCCACGTTTAGTTACAATAAACAAGATATTTTTTGGGCCATTGGATGTGTTTTCAAAACGCCAAATCAAGTAAATCAACAATTTTTTCTCCCTCTTACTTTTCCAATCTATTCTCTCTCCCACTTTTCTCTCTCATTAACTTATTTCTAAAATTTAAAATACAATAACTTTAAATACAAAAGATAGAAATTATTAAAATTTGCATATTTGAAATTTACTAATCCATGCCTATATATTTATGTATAAAAGAAAAAAAATTAAAGAAAAGCTATTGTAACCCACTTTTCTCTCTTTAAACATATATATTTTTTCTTCATTTACCTACATTCAAATCACTTTACACAATTTATTCGTTTCAAATCCAGTTATAACCTAATTCTTCTTTTAATTTAAAAATATAAAAAGATCGATATATGTTTTTATTTAATCTTTTACAAACTTAATAGTTTATTTTATTTTATTTAAAATATATATATATATATATATTACTTTTGTATGCCAATGTTACTACCAATGGTACCATATATTTACAATTAAAATTTGAAAATATGTAATGTTGTTATATGTATGGTGAATGAATAGGGATGGAAAATGGCACAACCCTTCCTTCTCTGAAAATGTTTAATCTTTTAAATTTTTTAATATTTTTAGAGAACATTACTTTTGTAAACTAACATTAATACCATATGGTACCATCTGTTTATAATTAAAATTTTATAAATATATAATGTCATTGTAATAATAATGAGATATATTAATTTTTCAAAATATTTATTTTTATATATATTAGTGAATGATTAGTGATGACAAATTAACTCAACAAGACCTTAATAAAGTGGTGAAACGGGGGCAAATTCGAGTTTTTCAATTAAAAATCACATCAATCTGATCGGATCCAATATATCGTTTGGTATCTCGAGTTTAGTTTTAACAAACTCCTCCCCCCGGCGCTTAACAGTTAAATAGGTTATGTATACAGTTTTCTAATTATATGTTTTAAGTTGCATGTTGTTTAAATATTAAGCATTTTTTGCTCAATTTCACTATTTTTAATTATTAATATTTTTTACATCGCCGTGCCGTTTGGCATGAATAATAGTGGAAGAGAAGTCCGGTGATATAGATGATGTTTTAGAAGGACGGTTATCCTGGACTAGGGTTTAATTTTTTGGGTTAACTTAGATATAATAATATGATATGTTAGATACTTTGTAATTGGTTAACCTATTAAGTAATAGTATAGTTATGAGAAAAGATGTTTCTGAAAAAACTAATATTAAAAAGAGTGGGTTAACAGCTTAAGTTTGGTTAACCTATTCCATATATTTTCTACATTACTTTTATTTTGTTCATCCATATTTACTTGTTGGCTTATTGATGATTGTAAATTCCTTTTGTTGCCTTTGTTGGGTGTTATATATATATTTAAATACTTTCTATAACTTCTTTACTAAAATACATTAACTTTAATTTAAGATATTTGTGCCAATAAGGAGAGAAAAGATAATCCAAATCAAAAGAATTTAGAGAGAAGAGTTATAGTGACAGTCATAATCAAGGGCATGCAGTCTGTTTAGTAACATTGCCCTTGTTTTTTCTGTTTTTTTAACTTGCAAATTAAAATATCCTAAACTTCAAAATTACAAGCAATTACATTATTGGAGTTTAAGCACACTCAAATTTATGTAATCCACAATGGGGCTGCAGGGCCATGTTGTGGTTGCCTTCCAGCTCTTCTATGGAATGATTAATTTTAAGGGACATAAATTTTTGGCATTACAGCTGGTTAATTGATATAAGGGCATTGTATTGGTTCGACAAGTATTATAATAATATTTAGAGTAAACTAGACAAATAACTCATAAAGTATGAGTTCGGTTTCACTTTGGCCTCTCACGTTTCGCTTTGACTCTTTTGTCCACTTTGGCAGTTAAAATTGACAAAATGGTCATGTGCACCACATGAACATTTTCAAGAGCACTTTGGTCAAACTACTAAAAACTAACACGATCCTTCCCAAAAAGAGTGAAAAAAACTATTATGAGAATTGAAGGCACAAAGAAAAAAAAACAACTATTATGTTTACGGATATTTTAGTACAAATAAGAGTTTATTTGCTTTTATCTTTTTCACCTTTTCTTCTTTTTTCCTTTGTCATAGAAGGAAATGTTAGTTTTCAATAGTTGGACCAAGATACTTTTAAAAATGGTCAAGTGTTATGCACAAAATCATTTTCAATTAACTTAATTTAACAGCCAAAATAGACAAATGGCCAAAGAAAATGGTCATTTGCACCACACATGACCATTTTTAAGAGTATTTTTAGTCAAACTGCTAAAATCTAACTCATTCCTTCCATGAAAGACCTAAAATAATCAAGAGAATGCACATAAAAAAAAGAAAAAAAAATACTACTAACATTTTTAGGGATATTTTAGTATAAATAAGAGTGTTTTTTTTGGCTTTTATCTTTGTTGCTTTCTCTTATTTTTTTTCTTTTTTCATGGAGGGAAATGTTAGTTTTCAATAGTTAGACCAAGACATTTTTAAAAATAATCATATGTGATGCACAAGACGATTTTCAATTAACTTTAACAGCTAAAGTGTCTTGAAGGGTTAAAAAGAAACTCAATCAATAATTTAATTAGTTAAATGTCACTTTTAAAGTTGAAGGCCAAAGTGAAACTATTCCCGTAATTTAGAGGTCATTTTCATAGTACTTTACACTAATCTTTAAAATAGCGGGTCTGGCCAGACTTTAAAAACTTTTCTCCTTAGCTATCATGGTACATTATTTGTTGCCTTTTTTCTATTTCAATGTCTAAACATTTAAATGTTAAATGTAATTTTTTTATTTTTTTACTCTTAAATATATTTTCATTGTTTAATTTCATTCATACAAATTTAATTGACTGGATATTAATAATGGAATTAACTCCTGAACTATCATGGTATATTATTTGTTGCTTTTTTTGTATTTCAGTGAAACATTTAAATGTTGAATGTAATGAAATTTAAAAAAAAAATTATGTTGGATTAAACTTTAAATATATATTCTTTGTTTCATTCGTGCAAATTTAATTGACTGGATATTAATAATGGAACTCCCGGCAACAAAATTTAACTAAATATAGAAACTGAAAATAAAGAAAAATTCTTGTCGTATTTAGAGTTGCATATATAATGGTTTAAATTACACCTGATGTAAAAAAAAAATAGTTTTAGACCTGTTAATAACTTTTTCTTAACTTCATAATTCATCAATCTAACAACTAAATTAGATCAATCATTGTTATATATCAAAGATCCATGCAAAAAATCAAATTAATTGGAGATGCAAAAATCCTCCATCATAATGATGTTATGTATATATTAAATTATGAGCCTTTAAAAAATTAAGAAAATTAAGCATCGTAATTATATGTTTACACATATCTGATTGTTTTGAGACTTTACATAATTGATAAACACGATAAAAAAAAAAGGGTTTTATCTAGCAGTGGAATCGACAAATTATAAATATGAGAAAAAGTGGCAAATGGGTATAAATTTTTTTAATCTTATATCAATATAACTTAAACATTCCCATATATATATATATATATATATTTCTACTTATTTAAATTCAAATTAAAATTTATATATATTTTTCAAACTTAATCATTGCATCAAACTCACATAGAAAACTTGGTCACTGTTGCGATCTAAGTAACTGTTCCTTATGCATCAATTCATTAGACTTGTTTAATGCATGTATAATATTTTATTCTTCTGATGAATGAGGTAACATGATGTATTTTTAATTTGGGACATCTTAAAAGAAGTATCTTTAATCTATTTAAATTGATGGCCCTATTATGATTTCATTACGCTTTAAGGAAACACTCATTTTGACATAGTAAGATAATTCATAAATATATGTAATATTAGATTCAACTTAATTTATAATGAAAATATGTACAAATTATCTTATGTTATGAAATTTAGCGTGTATATTTATATATATAATATGGAGTTAAGTTATAAAGAGGGATTATATCACTTAAACAAAAAGAATGAATTACCATTTAGAGCGATAAATCGATAAAATTTTTTTATAAGAATTTGTAAAGATGATCTATATAGTGAGTAGATTACCTCCACAAAAATTCAACCTAGAAGTTATTGTTTTGAAAAATTGATATATATATATATGTACATTTTTGGATGTTAAATTTTTTGATGATCATCTAAGTTGAATTTTTTTTTATGAAATTTAGTGGAGGTGATTTACTCATAATATAAATCACCTCTATAAAATCTTATGAAAAAATTCATCCAAATACTCCTCCAAAGCAAAACTATTACTTTGGGACAGTAGATATTATAATTTGAGAGGACAGTAAGTCCTAATATCTGCCTCTTAACGTAGAAAAAAAATGCATATATATAATATTAATAATTCTATATTTAAGATGAATTGTCATCCCATAATTATATAAAGAGTTAAAGTGAAACCCCTCTTCCCCAAATAATGAGGACATACCTAGCTCACTTAGTGCGTAATATTACTTATATAATATTAGTAAGTACCATATATGTATTGTGTTGACCTCTTTTGCATTATGTTAAATTTTTTTAAAAAAAATTGATTCACAAATATATTTTTTTCAAATGCACTAATTTAAATCCACCGATAGTTGTATCACTTAACCATAATAGAGTAGTTTAGTGGTTAGACGCCTTAGGTTGAAAAAATCGACTCAATTTGAAGCTTCTTAAATCGAGTATCGACAAATACCAAAAAATTAGTGGCCAAAAGTTGATATATTTTAAGAAAATAAAGTAATTGAGATGTACAAAAGTTGATCCAAACATTTTTAATATAAATAAACAAAAAGTCATATCACTTTAATTAGGAAAGTGCCAATGCCAAAAAAAGAAAAAAAAAAATTAAGATAGTGCTAGGTGTATTTATTATGATGCATTTTGTGTGTTTTACATTTGTATGCAAAACTGTTAAAGCCAACCAATCATATTCAATTTGACTTGTCAGATTTGTAATGCAGGAGGGGGTCATATCATGATGGGATTAAACTTGGCTTAGGAAGTGGACATTTTATTTTTTTTCTTTATATATATATATAATTCACAACAAAGTGATGGTTGGTCGTCATGAGTTTATAAAATCGAGTTCGACTAAGGGTGTGTTTGATTGGGAGTATTTTTCATGGAAAATATCCATTTTCCACTTGATTTGACAACTTAAGGTGTTTATTGGCTTTTTTTTCTAGGCAATTGAATCCCACTTTTGCCTCACACACTTACATTTTCCTTGTAAACAAGGAAAATATTTTCTTTGGGGGGGCTAGTTTTTATTTTCCAGGCATTGCACGGTTTTCGAGACAACATTTTATCCATTTTCTACACTAAAAATGATCAAGATCAATTAAACAAGATCCATTGACTATAAAATTATGTAAAAAAAAAAACCCATTTTTTCTACATTAAAAATGCCACAATACAACCAATATTTTCCGGGTAGAAAATTAAGGCAATCAAACACACTACACTTCATTTTCCATGCAACTCAATTCTAGGCAATTCAATTACCGGTAACTTATTTTCTTTCCATGCAAATTCCACGCTTGCAATCAAACGCACCCTAAGAGTTTTTTAAGTTGAATCTCGATAGATACAAAATCTCTAGTAGCCAATGATTAGCACCATGAGTTACACAAAAATTAGTCCGAACACTTCTGGCTTAGACCAAAAAACATGTAAATAAATATTATAAATACTTAATTTTTATACAAATTGATGTAATACATTTTACTAAATTAATTGGGTCAAATGAGGCCACATATTTAATGAGTTATTTGTATTTATTTTATCCTCTTGATATAACTGTTTATACAAAAAGTTTGTAATAGTAGTTACTATATATATATATATATATATATCACATGGACGATCCTCATTTAAAATTTTAATTGCCGTATGACATTCACTTTTAAATTTAATTTCTCAATAAAATCTTGTGAAATTAATTTAACATATATAAAAATTATTTATACCATATTTTTATAAAAAAGCCTGTATTTTTAGTTTTTAAAATAGAAGATATTTTTTTCCTTAAAAGAAATTACCGTTTTCTTTAAAACCAACGTATTTATGGTTAATAAATGATTAATTGAATTAAGTGAATAAATTAATTTAACCAATATAAAATTTAGTAAAATTTTTTGAAATTAATAAATTTAATTTTTTGAAATTAATTTAAATAAAATTTTGTACTAATTTTTATAAAAGAAATGACCGATTTCTTTAGAACCAACTTAATAAATGTATATATTGTTAATACTTGATTAATTGAATTAAGTGAATAAATTAAGGGCAAGAGTGCTTAATAACAGTGAGTGGAGAGTAAGGACAGCCGGCAGAGAGAAGGTGATGATGTGGACGAACCCAGTGACGTGGCCGGACAGTAACAATAAATGAAAGAGAAAGAAAGACCGGTCAAACTTTCCAATAAAACTCTGCCTTTTTTATTTTGAATGGTTCCGTTAACTCAGTCGTTAATTCCACAAAAGTTTTGGTGTCATCATCTTAGTTTAGTTTAGTTTAATTTGGAAACTAAAATGCCCTTTTCAACTACTGAATTTTCATTTCGATGATTTCAATACCAATGGCATCAAATCTCTCTCTCTCTCCTCTCGCTTTCGGCCGTTCTATTAATGTACTTAATGTTAACTCTAAGAAGTTGGCTTAGCGGTTATAACAAGTTTAAAATATGTAAGTTAAATGTAAGTCTCATGTTCAATAAAAAAAGTTTTACTGGTTTTTTATTTCAATGATTTCAATACAAATGGCATCAAATCTCTCTCTCTCTCCTCTCGCTTTCGGCCGTTCTATTAATATACTTAATGTTGATATTGTATACTCACCGCTCAAATATGTGTCATGTGTGTGCATATTGTTTTTGATATTGTATACTTGCCACTCAAATACTCATCATGTGGGTGCATATTGGTGTTTTTTTTTTTTTTTTTTTTTTTTTTTTTTATGTATGTATGCATTATATTTATTTTCAAATAAAAATAGGTTGCGATTGTTTGCACTGCGCATAAGTTTCTATTGGTCCATAATATATCACAAATGCAAATAAAATGTCTCTACAAGGAAGGATCTAGGGGGTGAGAGGGAGATCGGGTCTCCCAAAAATCCGAAAATTTTAAAAAATAGTAGCATCGCATATTTTTCACTGCTAAATATTTAATGGAGACCTAGAGGCAAAAAATAAAATAAAATATGCCACTAAAACAATTAATTGAAAAAAAAATGATCAAAACCTACTTTTTTGTTACTTTGAATTACATATTTTTTTCGCCCTTAATTCATAAAATGAAATCATCACTCGTCTCTGGAAACATACAAAAAAAAGTATTAGTAAAAATCATATTATAATATTTGAGGTATAATTTGGAGGCTAATATTAGATGGAGATGTTTAATGGTGAGATATTCTCTTTCCAACTAAGATGTCCGAGCTCAAGTTATTAGTTAGTACTAAATTTGGAGTGATAACGCCTAAGAGCTACTTAAGTGTAGCTAAAAAAATCATTAGAACCAGTGGTATTTTCGATTTTCATCAGGGTAGAAATTAAGAGATCTAATTTCAAATCGAATTTGAAAGTTCGGTTTTGATTTTTAAATCTTTTAAAGCCAAACTTAAACCCCAACTAATGGTTCGATTTTATTCGGTTTTCATTTATATTTGTTAAAAATAAATAAAATGTAAGGCAACGATTATTTTGGTGAGGAAATAATAACTTTATAACTTCTCTTACTTATTTTGGATAGAAAAAATATGATAACTCAAAGAGTCTGACTCTCATTAGAGCTTCTAATTTTAATAATATAAAATTTTAGGTAGTGAAGTAACATTATTTTCAAGTCATATATGCAATGATTTGGTTTGATTCGATTTTGCAATATCGAGCCCCAAATCCAAATCAAACATGTTCAGTTTCGGTTAAGTTTCTTTATTTTAGTTTCGATTTTTAATAGATCGATTCAGTGCGGTTCGGTCGTTCGGGTTCGCCACAACAACCCTAAAAATGGTTAAGAACTTATTTTTCCTTGATAATATTTCCAAATGTAAAGAATCAAATCTAGAGTCCGTTCATGTTGCCGGTCTATGAAACTCTACTTAGATCTTCTCACTTTTAGAACTACCTACTCGCTTTTCTACACTAAATTAAGATTAGTGAATGAGAAAATAATTTGTGGTGCCCCAATCTACCATATAATATATATACATATATATATATATGTGTGTGTGTGTGTGAAATCATATTTTCCATTTTTCTCCTTTATGGCTATATTCCCAATCTCTTTCATCATTGTCATGTCAATATATATACGCATAAATATTATATGAACTTCTTTTTTAAGATATTTAACTTTAGTTGGTAACTTTTAATTGTTGGGTTGATTACATTTGCACATTTAGTGAAGTTCGGCAAATTTATTTTTTTGCTTCTTCAAATACTTAGCTGTAATTTTTTGTTTAAAAAAGTGAGAAATTGTCAAAGTAATAAATGTATAATCCAAGCCTGTGTTATATGTTCTAGAATTTTCAGGCACCTTACTTATTTAATGTTTCCAAGTATATATGTATATATATACACATAAATAGTTACAAATTTAATCTTATTGCGCTGTGAATTACTATGAAATAATACTAAATTAACAACTTAAACCTATGATCTTAAATTTGAAAAGTGCATCTAATGACCAACCGATGTCTTAAACTTGGGAAGTGACGTTCTAGACTAACTTTTGAATGTTATTTTCTAACAAATTTAATTTTATCGCGCTATAAATTATAATAAAATAATATTAAAATAACGATTTGAACTCATAATCTTAAATTTGAAAAATGCATCTAATAACCAACGTCCGATGTCTTAGACTTGGGGAAGTGATGTTCTGGACTAACTTTTAATGTTATTTTCTAAGCAGACTTAAGTTTGAAAAGTTTGTTAGTTTATTTATTTATCTATTTATTTATTTTTCATCTAAGCTGATTTGGGGAAGTGATGTCCTGGACTAACTTTCAAATGCTATTTCTTCCAATTTAATATAAGTGTTTACTTTTGACTTTAATAAAAATAAAAACAATCTTATTTTATCTTACACAAATGAATCGTTTATGATATTATCATCTCCCAAACAGAAATTTTTTGGTACTTGCCGATTTTTAACAATGTTTTTTCATTATTAAAATTATCTCTCCAATATTTTAAAGACGAAAAAATATCACTAAAGATCGTTCCGCACGAAAATTATACTTAACTTTAAAAGGATATATATATTTGCACTTTTACTTGCATTCTTAAAACACATGTAATGTAATTAACTCAGTATATAAATATAGAGTTTATTTTTAGTATGAACTAATCCGCAATTAAAAATTTTCGTATAAATATATCTAAATTTATATTGTTGTTATTGGTTATTATTATTATTATTATTATTATTATTATTATTATTATTATTATTATTAAATAGCCCCAAAATGCCAAAATCATAGAGCCTCTATGAATTGGACAACTCAACCTCCCTAGCACATGGTGGTGCTGTCTTGGCACCATCCAACTAGCTCCCCCCCACCCCTCTTCATCTATCAATAAAATAGCATATACTTTCATCTCATATATAAATGACACTTGTTATTCAGGTGGTTCAGGGAATCATCCAAAGAGGGCACACATTTTAATACTTTTTTCCCTTTAAAGTTGGGTATTATAGATCTAATTAATCAACAATTTATTAGAAAACAATTAACTTCATGGAAATTTTTTAAAACAAAAAAAGAAGAAAAAGATATGAGTGATTTTGTAAAAAAATTTTTTTAGCTATTTCTCCTTTTACATAGACAAATTAGGTAGTTTGCTTAGTTTGTTTTCCCAATCCTTTTATGACCAAAAAGAAAAAAAAATGCAATTAAATTAAGTGCAAGATAAAAAATAGACAATTTTTAAAAAGACAGGAAAAAATGTCATTAAAAAATATATTATAGAGTGCTAATCGACTCATTGAAGTACTAATAACTAATAATTTTTTTAATATAACTATTAACACTCTTAATGAATATTTTATCACTCTGAAAAATATTTTAAGTATATAATACTTCTTAAAAAGATACGTATAAAATATTAATAAAAACACTTTAAAAGATGTTGTACTCATTTAAAGTACTAGTAACAAAAAAAAAATTTTAATAATAATAATAATAATAATAATAATAATAATAATAAGTTTTTGGAAAGATACATATAAGTTTTTTAAACCATACATATAAAGTATTTTTTTTATTTTTTGTTTACGCCGGACCGTATTTTGGTCAGGTTTCAAACATCTCGACTACTCTTTTTACGTACCAATAGAAAAAAGAATAGTATTATATAAAATTTATAGAATAGAAGTTGCTGGAAAAACTGCGACTACAGTGAATTTTGCCATTATTGAAAACTCTGATTAAGACTCTGCTCCCTATATATAACCCAAACTAATCCCACCTCTCTCTACATCTAATCATCATTTACTAATCCTTTCTTTTCTTAATTATTATTATTATTATGCCTTAATTGAACTCCTCCTCTCTTACTTCCCTTCTTTTCCCAATGGCTATGCTAGTCCACGATAGCTACGGTGAACTCGATTTATCCGATTACAGCACCACCACCACCACCACCACTGCCACCACGGTGGAGGACGAAGATTACTTATGCAGCTGGAACGACTGGTCGCCGGTCGTCGACTGGGACGCACTCTCTGGTGACCATCTTGGATTCGATAACCTTGTCGCTCCAATGATGGAAGATGTCGCCGGAATAGATTTTCCGGCGGAGTCCCCGGAGACCGGCGACAATTCACCAACGGTGGCGCCAGATGGCAAGGGCCTCAGGCTGGTCCACCTCTTGATGGCAGCAGCCGAGGCCCTCACTAGTGCTGACACAAGCCGTGACCTGGCTCGGGTGATATTGATTCGGCTCAAGGAGCTGGCTTCCCCGGCCGGCACTTCCAACATGGAGCGGCTCGCGGCTTATTTTAGCGACGCGCTCCACAGTTTGCTAGAAGGCGCTGGTAGTGCGCACGTTAAGAATAACTTGATAGAGTGTGGGCCTCACCGTCAAACGGACGTGTTTGCTGCGTTCCAACTGTTACAGGACATGTCACCCTATGTTAAATTTGGACACTTCACTGCAAATCAAGCAATTTTAGAGGCTGTGGCACATGATCGTAGGGTCCATATTGTGGATTATGATATAATGGAGGGGATTCAATGGGCCTCATTGATGCAAGCATTGGTTAGTAGGAAGGAGGGCCCACCGGGCCCGCATCTCCGGATCACGGCCCTATTGCGGGGCAAGAGCGGTCGACGATCGATCGCCACGGTCCAAGAGACCGGCCGTCGCCTGACGGCTTTCGCGGCGTCGATCGGTCAGCCGTTCTCATTTCATCAGTGTAGATTGGACTCTGATGAGACGTTCAAACCGTCCGCGTTGAAACTAGTGAGAGGCGAGGCTCTTGTAATGAATTGTATGTTGCATTTGCCTCATTTTAGTTACCGTGCACCGGATTCTGTCACTTCTTTTTTGTCCGAAGCTAAGAATTTGAGTCCGAGATTAGTAACCTTAGTCGAGGAGGAAGTTGGACCTGTGGTGGATGGAGGGTTTGTCAATCGTTTTATGGACACTTTGCATCATTATTCGGCGTTGTACGACTCGCTTGAGGCTGGATTTCCGATGCAGAATCGGGCTCGAACGTTGGTAGAGCGAGTGTTCTTGGGACCACAGATATTTGGGTCCTTAGCGCGGCTCTATTGCGCAAGAGGGGACAATGAAAGTTGTTCTTGGGGCGATTGGTTAGGTGCAGTGGGATTTTGCCCCTTTAAAATTAGTTTCGCGAATCATTGTCAAGCTAAGTTATTGTTGGGACTTTTCAATGATGGATATCGAGTCGAAGAGTTGGCCACCAACAAGCTTGTTCTTGGTTGGAAATCTCGACGATTGCTCTCGGCTTCTATTTGGACTTCTCCTGATTCGAGTTTGTAAACGTAATTTTTATTTGCAATTTTTCTTTTATGTTTGTCCAATTTAGCCTATTTTGATGATTTTTTCTATGGACATTCTAAGCAAAATTTTGAAGCAAAATGTTAGTATGTAATTTTAGTTGTAATCATGGTCATTATTATTAGGCACGAAATGTATAGAGTTTGAGCTTGTAATATGATCTCTATAATATTAGCCTTGTACTTGTGCTACAAAATTTCTAGAAGATTTTCTGCAATTATATTATATATTGTGATATATATTTTAATAATTTAAATATTAAAATGAATTTCAATTTCTTGAAATTGTAACTCTGAAAATTTTGATTGAGTACAAAAACATAGGAAAAGGGGATTACAGGTATTTGAATTGTAACAAAAAGAAAAATAGATCAAATTAGTATGGAAAATGATAGTACGTTTTACTAGTTTTGTACACAGAGTAATTATATGGAATTCATTAATGAGTTATGCATTTTAAATTTGTATAATTATGAATATATCTAATATGAAAAATTGATAAATAAAATGTAGTATTATTTTTATATTGCACATTAATTGATTGTATTTGGTTATAGTGGCCATTTGCAAACTGAACCAATAGATGAGGAAGATGTTGACTTGTACAATTGGCATTTTACCAAGTGGCCAAGTGCGTCAGCACAATGAGGAAATATTTTAGTCTTTATTTTTCAATTCCAGTTTATTTTTAAAGCATTTCAGCCATTTAAGCTAATTTAAGCTAAAATATTATGATTTGGTTGATTTCAATTATAATTATTCTTTGGTATTCAATTTTAAATGTCTTCAACAATGAGGCATAAATTGAAGTGATAAAATACCTGAGTATTTATTTAGGTATAGTTCTCAAATTTGAGCTCCGTGTTCTCTCCCAATCCCTTTTTAAATCACCCAAATGTATCTATTGTCTACATCAAAAGTTTAAATTCCTTTGATTAAGAAAAAAAGACCATTCAATTTGATTTTGTGGGTGTTGATTTTATAGTTTTTTTTTTCTCATGCAAGTCTCTTCACGTTGTAATCTGGAATGTCAATACCCTCATATTTAGCACAATAGTAATGTTAGTTGACACGGGAATTAAGACCGAAGATGTTAAGAGTTTAATTCATGGAATGTATTTCAAAAAAGAAAATTACAAAAACCAGTAAATAATGTTTTTAGTTGACCGGTCACTATTTACATTTAAGGTTTTTTAATATTATTAATTTTTTATCTTTTTTTGGAGCAAATTTATGTTAATTTGAAGTGTTTGTCAGAGAATCCACAGTGGGTACGGTAAAATGATAAATTTACCCTATCCAAACTACATCGGAAGAAATTGTACGGCAAAATTTTAGCAAGTAGGGTAGAGAACGAGTAAATTTACCTTATGGCTAAATTTTACTCATACGAATGTGGCTCATTAGTATGACCTTTTTTCTTTTCCTTTTTTCTTTTTTTAACCCATATGAATGAGCTTCATTCGTATGCATCATTTTGTTATTTTTTTACCCTATCCGTTGTATATATTCTGCTCTAAAATATAATTAAATGTATGTTAAATTTAACCTAAATTTTTTTAACTCCGCTGTGGATGCTCTTATTAGGAGATTATTAATTCAACTCTTGAATTACTAAGTTCAAGCTTCAAACCTATCCACTCTGGCGCTTTTAAAAAAAGAGTTGGCCTCATGCTACCTCACAACGATTTGAATCTTGAGAACCCTAATTTCCTCTACTCCCCCTCCCAAGATCGTATCAAAATATATACATAACAAAGCGGAACGGGAAAAGCTTAATTTGTTTACTGTTGTGTTGACATGAAAAAGGAAAACTATTTATTTATATTGAAAACAATTACTAGTACTTGAAAAACTAGTGTAGTTCGTTTTCTTTATTTCTAATAACAACGAAACTAACAAAAAATTTAATTTACATGAAAAAAAAAATTACATTGAAAATAACTTTTACAACATTGAGTTTCAATGTCCCAAAATCAACTATATATTCAAAATTTAATGAGTGACTTATTTTAAATCAACAAAAATTATACATGTTTTTTCCATGTGTTTCTGGGAAAAGAAAAGGAAAGAGGGTCAAAAAAGGTTAGCCCTAAATAATATACATATAGTACAACTACGAATCTTATCTGGGGATTTAGAAACACACTAATCAAAGCTTAATTTTAAAGGTTGAAAGCCAAAATAAACAATGGTCCATTTGTTTATTTTAAAAGCATGCTTTCCACACGTACATATTTCATGCTGCAAAGGAGCAGCATATATATATATATATGTTGCAACTCAAGAACACCTGTGCATTGTACGTGTTAAAATTAAGATAAAAAAAATATGCTATATTTGAGAAAAGGAGCTCACTTCAACCTTTGTATATAATCTTATATATATCATGAGATTGGACCTATTTGTATTGTGTAGATTCACGGTCGTCTCCAACAAAATAGAGATTGCTAAATTCACTTTTTTTTTTCAGATATTTTTTGGTACCATAGGGTGTTCGGTCTAATTTTTACACATCTCGACTAATCCATGTTTGCGGAATAATGGCCAGCCACTGGCCATCGAATGCTCACTTCACATAGAGCTTCTTAGTACCACTATGATGTTAGCTAGAGAGACTGAAAGTGTTTGATAGATGTCTAATATATCATAGCAACTTTTGGCCCCTTAATTAGCAGCTATTACAATGAAAAAGTTCTTTATTCTCTTTATCTTAAATTAAGAGTGTACAATTTGTTTTAGACATATGGACTTTTAGTAAAATTGGTATGGGTATAAGTAATTTTAGTTGTTTACTTCCATTCAACTGAAAGTCAATTTACAGAAAATTCATGAAGAATTTTTATGACGCTTGTGTAGTAAAATACTATAAAGATTGTACATACAACTTCAAAAAAAAAAAGAAAAATAGATGGATTGTAAGTAGTCAATATACTGTGGGTAAAAAAATTCTTGGTGCCTTTAGCAATCACCATAATTGTTATATATATATTTTTTTAAATTTGTAAAAATATCGGGTACCCTAAATGCTTACTCTAGAAGTAAAGGACTCCTTTTTATAATGACAACTGACAAGCTAGTTTCACCTTGGTTTTCTATTGAGAAAAAAAATTTGTTTTACTTTCTTATATTTTATTTAAAACAGGTTAAATATTTACTAAACTTTGGAGATAATACCATTTTAGCTATCAAATTTTAAAATAAATCAGATTGGCAATTAAACTTTCGAGTGAATTTTAATGTGCCCAATCCATCCAATCCACCTGTTAATAGTGGACGGAACGAGGCCATGTGATCATATCATTTAAGGTCTTTTTGTCAAAATGTAATAAACTAAAAATGCATTTACATTAACAAATTGAGATAGACCTTCATATGCTCAAATCAAAACCTTCATCTGCACAAATCTTTTAATATTCAAAGAACTCGATTCGTAGTTGTCAACGTAATCAAATTATGATAAAGAACTGAATGTAATGTAAACAGGTCATCTAATTTGTTTTAAATCATTTTGTTGTTCGACGAATATGCCTTGAAAAGAATTCATGTGAGTTACATGTGTTGGAAGACAGTGAGTTATTCAGCCGGAAAAGCATAATTGGATATTTGATTGCTACAAATTGAATGTCTATAGTGCAATTAGTCCAAAAAAATGTTTAGGGTATATATTGAATTCCTGTGTTAATTTAGGGTGCAAGGTGCTATGTAGTCAAATTTAAAATTTCACTACTTTTGATTTGATTATTGGACGAAGTTTCTATAGTCGGTAAAGATCCGGGTCTTGGTTTAAATGGTTGCCTAGTGGAAGTGATATATATATGTATTTACATAAGGAATTAGGGTTCGGGACCATCGCTGGCATTTCACTCTTCAATGGAAACAGAAAATCCGTCGAACTCAACGGCGTGACTGTCATCATTTAAGGCGGCAAAACAGATTCCTCTGGGTCAGACGTGGGAATTCAAGAAAAGAAGAAGAAGAAGAAGAAGAAGAAGTCATTTTCAGGCTCCGTTTGATAACAACATAGAAAATGAAAATAAAAACACTTGAATTAGTAAGAAGATGGAAAATAAGTTGAGGCATGTGATAAGTTGATTTTCATTTCATGCTCATTTTATGAGTAGATGTTTTTAATCCTTCATAATTTTTTGGAAAATATTTTTCTTCCTCAACCACCAAAGAAAATTTCTTCATGGAAAAAGCCACAAAGTAAGGAGACATCTCAGCACATGCCTCAACTTATTCTCCAACTTCTAACAAATATCAACTGTTTTATTTTCCTTTTCCATGTTGTTATCAAACGGACCCTCAAAGTAAACACAACCTGCTAGTAATCAACACCTCACAGTTTTGTCTCATTTCCCCAATTATCAGCAACCCCCCCCCACACACACACACAAAAACACACATCTTGTCAAGAGAAAACAAAAAGAGAGAAAGTGCGCAAATATATTATGTGTTTACATATATATATATATATATATCTTGCGTAGGTTTGATTTTGGATTTTAGAGAGAGAGAGTGCGTGTGTGGTGAATTTGTTCCAAATTAGAATTGAGAGAGAGAGAGAGAGAGTGTGTGTTGAAATAAGGGTTAGGCTTAGAAGAAGATGAATAATTGTAGGGAAGAAGACAAGGGTATCTTGATTAGTCAGTATAAAAACATTTTGGATGGAGTTAAACTGTCGTTAGATTTTAGGGGTTAAGTCAAAAGATTCATAAAATAAAGGGGTAAGTCTAATATTGTATTAAGAGTAGTATGTAACTCAAAAAAAAAAGCCTTTTTTGTATCACATCATTAATCCAAATCTTGAAATTTTAGAACTGCATGTATAAAAATTTGTAAATGAATCGCCAAAGTATAAATTAGAATTACATATCCTATTTTTAGACTAAAATTAAGAGTCCAATTTATTTGTCTCACTTTCTCAAGAATATATTAATTTCAGTATAATCGATAACTAGCAGTAAAACTAGTTTATAGTGACGAAATTTCATACATTTAGCCATGTCATGAAAGGAAAAAAAAATCTTCATTTAAAACATCTAAAAAACATAAGTATAATCTTAATTTGAAATCAAGTCGGCACATGTTCTTTTAAATTCAGTATACACATGGTTTTACCTTTGTTAATTAATGCGTGTAGTCATAGATCTAAAGTTCAACCATGGAAGAAGAGGAGGAAAGATAGGGGTTTAATCAAGAACCAAACAGGTGGACCTTACAAACCTAACGGGGTTGTATTCAATTCACATTTCAAAAGATTGTAACTAAGTTTTTATAATTTGTAGATTTTGCTAAATCCATGAATTGTTTTAATTTCTTATAGAGTCTGATACTTTTTAATAAATGGATTCTTTAATTAGGAATTCATTAAATTTCAATAAGTTCATCGATTCTCATAATAACAATAAAAAAAATAAAAAATTGACCAAAAGACAAAAAAAATAAAATATAATTACAACTTTAAAGTAACTCTAGCTGAAAAATGTTTATCACATCATCATTTGAAATTTAAAATCCCAGTTTGTACATGAAAAGTAACATATTCTCTCTCTATCTCTGTTTATTTATTTATTTATTTATTTATTGTAATGATATAATTTAATGAGTATTTTTTATTTCAACCATTCATGTATTATAATTTACAATTACTTAAAGTCAGTATACTCTCTTTATAAGTCATACAAATATATATATATATATATATGTGTGTGTGTGTTTGGTTTGAGATGTTGCATCAACTCCATTTAGTATATGTCTATATAAAAAAAAATTCAAGGGGGGGATGGGGGGGGTGCATAACATCTCCACTGAGTACCACATTTGTTATACATATATGCATATTTATTATGCCAAAAATTGTAATTATACAATAGTAATTGCTTGAAATTTAAAACAACGAGTTATTTAGATAGAAATTCAACAATTTTTCTCGCATTCTTCCACCTCTTCAGACATATATTTGAGATAGAAAAAATATTGCAACTATAATGCATGATGACTAGACTATTGAGGAGAGAGAAGAAAGACTTACGAAGATGAAGAAGAAAACCTATACCATCATCAAAGAATCATAGCTATGGTTTTGAGGGGGAGAGGTATAGTAGGAGAGTGTTGAGGAACGCTCTGTTCAGCAAAAGAGATAAAATCTTTAGGTATGTGACAAGATTTGTTATACCAATTACCCGGCCCCCAAAATCCATCAAAATTCATTAATAATAAAATCCTCCAAATTAAGTCATTAGAGTCTTGAATATTACAATATTTATAAGGATATTTTAAAATCCTAATTGAATGCAGTAAGATTTTAATAGACTTTCATAAATCTTAATTGAATACCCGCTTTAAGGCCCCCTTTAATAACAAGATAAAAAATAGTAGGAAAAACAATGTATATTTGTGAAAAGTTGGAAAATAAGTCGAGAGATATAATGAGATTAACTCTTACCTTTTGAGTTGTTCCATTGAAATTTTTTCTTTTGGTGGTGGTGAAGAAAAATTTTCTACTAAAAATTAAGCAGGATGGATGACATATACTCACAAAAGTAAGCATGAGATAGAAAGTAGAGTCGCCACATTTCTCAACTTATTTTCTATATTCTCACCAAATTTAGTTGTTTTTCGTATCATTTTTTATGTTACTATCAAACAGAGCCAAAACAACTAATGTGGATGACAAGATGAAAAATAAGTTAAGGAATGCGATAAGATGCTCTCAATCTCATACTAATTTTTGTGAATAAATATCTTCCATCATACTCTATATTTTGCGGAATTTTTTTTCCACCACCACCCAAAGAAAATTTTCTATATGGAAGAAGTTAGAAAGTAAGAATTAATCTCACCACACCCTTCACCTTATTTTTTATATTCTCATCCAAATTAATTGTATTTTATTTCATTTTTAATATTATTAAACGGTGTCTAAAATTTTAAAAAAATTCTAAATACTCTAAAATGTATATATTTCCCAAAGATTTGAACAAGTGACCTCGGCAAACCTAAGATTTAAACAACTAATAAAATATGAACTCTATACTACGTATTATTATAGATGCTAGCAAGTCGAGATGCAAGATGGGTGGTGGGTGGCAAATCCCTCTCTTACATGTGTAGGGTAACCCCCTAGTTTTGGGAGTATCACAAAATTACACATAAATTAAGAATCATAGAATGTGCCTTTCAATGACAAACCCTAATTCTATATTTTATTTTTGGAAACAAAAATATTGGTTTTTAATAACAACAAACTTCATTTTTTAAAAGCAATAGATGCCTATTGTGATGCAATCTCCCTCTCAGCATTTCTATTTTAAAATACTTTGATTCTGTTTTATTAGGCTTCAGCATGTTTCATAGTCAGCTGTTACGTACCCCAAAATTTTTCATTTGAATAATTATTGGGAGACGCAATAATGTAATAGGAGAGAAAAATGCTTTTTTTATCTATAATTTTTATCATTTATTTTTGAGTGTATTATATGAGTGTACCCTTATTCTATCTTTTGAATGTGCAATCCATGTAATTAGTGCCGATAAAAGTAAGTAATAAGAATATGAGATAAATATATCATTGCTCAATAAGAGAAATTTTTTTGAGTACATAGTAAATTTGTGTAGTCCTCTTTAATTTATATTAGACTTATTAGTGTATAGTTTACTGATAATTTACTCAGTTTAGTGACCAATAAATTAATTTAGTGACCAATAAATTAATGACGCATCATTGTATTTCCTCAGTAAGTCCCAATGCGTGGGTAGACTGTGCTGAGTTACTCAAATTTTGAGATTTTTTTTAGAGTTTAAATATGATTAGATTCCATAAACTTTTGTAATAACTATATATGTCTCTTTCCATAATTGCATCATCAATGAGCCACGAAGTTTGTCATTTGATTTCAATTCTTTAAACGAGAACTTTAATTAATGATAAACATAAAATAATTAGTTTGTAGGTAATTTATTAATCTGGAATAAGGCTAACCTAATCATATCCTTCTTGGCCTTTGAACCACTTGTACAGATTTGCATCTTTTTTCTTGATAAAAATATCCAAATTTATATATATATTTTTTCATGTTTCTATTAATTTTTAATTAAAGAAACTCTAATTTTAACAAATTTAATGATAAAAAATATAACTATTTTTTGTATAATTTGATTTCACATATATATATATATATATTGATTATATATCACAAAAATGAAATTATTAATTTATCAAAATTCAAAAAATAAAATTGATAAGAGACAGAAGAATTATTTAATAATAGAATTGGTGGCACACTTGAGACATATACAATAATAGTTAGTAATTCTTGACATTATGTATAGACTTGTAATACAAATAAACAACCATGATATTTGGTATTCAAGTTGTAATTATTTACGTTTATTATGTTTAAAATTATGAGCTCGAGTTCTATATATATATGTGCCATTCAAAAATTGTTTGCCCACGCTTAATTAATAATTAATTAGTAATATATATATATATAGAGAGAGAGAGAGAGAGAGAGTCAGATGGTACGCGCTTTTTACTATAAGTTATGGCAGATACTGCTCCAATTTAACACATTTTTAAGTTTTAATCTGATGATTTAACATTTTAATTATGTATACATGATGTTAAAAAGACCAACTATTTAATTTGAGAATTTTTTTAGAACTAAAATTATTTATTTTGACTTTTTAAGTAATATAGAGTAGTCACTATGGTGTATGCACGTATATCATAATAAATTATATCGCACCATTATTTACCACAAATTAGTAAGAATATTAAGTGTTTATCATATCAATCATCTTATATAAAGCTAATTTAACAATATTTGACAGATTTAATTTTGTTGAGTAAAAATACCCACTATAACCTAGAGTGAAAAATATCCCCTATCCCGTTACTCTGTCTATAATATATACATATTAAATATTACTAAAATGTCAGATTTAATTTTGTTGAGTAAATCAAGACCGGCCGTGATTGGCTCAACTTTGTCCTGCGCATGTTGTGGCCACGAACGTTGTTTGGTTATGGGACGGCTCATATAAAAAATACATTTTTTTTGAAATATATTATATTCAAAATTAAATATTATATTATATTATATTATATTAATTGAAAAGAGTAAATAGTGGCTTAAGTTGTAAGCATAACCCCATATGTTATACATTTTTAGAAAGATCTTTTGTATAATTTAAGGTTTATTTTTTGTTCATTGAAAAAATGTATTCCTTCGCTTCAAATTTTTTAAATCGAATAGGGAAAACAGAGATATACTTAGATAAAATAGGAATTAAAAACCATTTTGTTCAAAATTCAATTATGTTCTTGATTCCGGTATGTATTTCATTTTAATTTTTCACATTACAATCACTTTATAGAAAGCCAACATTGATTTCACATTTAAAATTATTACATTTCTAAAACATTAATTTTGGCCATGCCCTTTTTTTTTTGCCAAAAAGATTCAAATGAAAAGTTAATGTACTTGCCTTCCCACTTTCTTATAATATTTGACTCAATTTATTTATTTATTTGTTTAAAAAAAGTTCCTTACGTGATTAACTTTTTATAGTCATTTTAATTATATTCTAACTTCATACTCTAGTGCTCTAAAATTGTTTCTGTTGTATTAAAAATTTCAAAATAAATAATAAAAAATAATCATTGCAATTCATACATTTTAGTCGTATATTTGTTATACAAAATATTAAGAATTTTCTTTGGGCACCAAGATCTTATGGGGGAGCTTGAACTCATTGCTGTGCAAGGTATGTGTATATGTGTGCAGACCCCGCCGGCCCAAAAGATTTAGGGTCAAGACAAGTTTGGAAAATTAGGGCCTTTCATATATAAATGTTTAAATATTTTTTTAAAAAAAATATTGGAGTTCAATCACCTGATATTACAAGAGTTTTCTCATTAATTAGGGAAGAAACTAGTTCATATTTTTAAGATTTTATTTTTATTAAATTTGGATGCTTTCTGAAATTTTGAATTCAATCATCTGAATAATCCAACTCAATCCAATCAAATACTGAATTCATTAGAAAGTGATAAACCTAGTAAATATAAAAGGTTCTTCGTTGAACCCTAAATACTTCAAAAACTTGGAAGGATGAAGAGAATTCCAAGCAAAAGAAAAGCTTACCCGATTCACAAGCTAGGTTTATGTCATTTAATTTGACAGCAAAAACAGCTACCAATCAACCGAATGTTGTACACTCAGCGAAATCAACAAGGGCTCCACCAGGATTTGGGCATTGGCCCGCTTTCGATTCGAAGTAGTTGTGTGGGAAAAATGAAGAAAGATAATTCTAGGGCGCCAATATTGCCAAAGTACTTTGCTTTAACAAAGAGATTATGGAGGATGTATTCAATTTAGAATATGTAGGATTTTTCTGGATTTGTAAACTTTACGTGTATTCAATTGAGATTTTAAAATATCTTTTAAAATCTTATAGTATTCAATTAGAATTTTGAAAAGTTTTTTAAAATCTTATGGTATTCAATCAGGATTAAAAATAGTCTTTTAAAATCTTATAGTATTCAAAACTAAATAAACTTTGAAGAATTTTATAAATTGATAAATTTTGATGGATTTAAGAGTATTTTTATGAATAACAAATCCACCAACAAATCTTCTCTTTAAGTGGAAGATTTCACATGGATTTCTCTTCCATCCTTCACCCAAATCCTAGATATTATTTCTTCTTCGTCTCTATAAACTTATTAAACCCCTTCCACTCAATTCCCTCTATCTAAAACCTTTTTCTTCTCCAAACCTCTATGTATTATTTTTTCTTTGTCTTTGTAATCTATTTAAATCCCTCCACTCCATTCATTATATCTAAAACCTCTTTTTCTTTTACTACTACTTTCAAAGTTTTTATTATCCAACTAATCATCTTCTTAAAAATTATAGATCTCCCCCCATGATTTTTTTTAAATAGAAAATGAAAATCAAACATAAAGGGAGGGTGATTAAGCTAAAATATTCCATTTTTATACATGTTTGGATGGCTTAATAAGCATGAATTTTATTCTAATTATCTTAAATTGTTAAGAATTGAGTTTTAATCATGAAATGGGATAATATGTTTGTTTCTAGTGCATTTTAGCCTTTTTACAGGGTAAAAAATGAGCAAGAACAAATTCATAAGCAAATTCCTCCAAAATTAGTCATTGCCGGTCAAATTTGGAGCTAAATTGAGTTCAAGAAGTGAATTAGAAGCAATTCCGAAGCTCAAGCATGAAGGTAGTGGATGGAAGAGATTAAGAGAAGCCAATAGAATAATTCCAAGCAAAGAAAAGCCATTTGAATCAATTCGAAAAAATTTCGGTTGAAGAAGAGATCCACCGCGCGCATTGCTTCTGTTCCAGCAAATTCTGGTATTTATCCATACTGAATTTAAAAAAAAACTCCAAGACAAAAGTTGTAGATCTCTGAGTTAATTACGCAAGGGCGAAAACCTTGCGTCAATCGGAGTTCGAAATACAAAGTTATGGCCAAAATACGAACAGTGCATCTGAAAAAGAGATTCCTGCATGAATAAATAAAATAATTGAAGGTGTAAGAAATTATCGAAAGTGGGCTTAGCCCAGATGGTTTGCATGAGAAGTTCCTTCCTTGTAGTCTCGGATTCAAGTTCCATGCATAGCAATTTATTTTTAATCAATTTTCAGTCTCAAATTGGGCCAAGCCCATGACTCATTGGCAAACCTAATTAAATTAGGTTTTCTCACATGTATTTACATATATATATATATATCATCAAATCATCATCAATCAGCCCCAGCAGCCACAGCCGTGCATCATCAAGAGCAGTAGCAGCAACAAGGAGCCCACGGCTCCATTGATCTTTCTTCATTCTTCTTTTATTATTTAAATTTTTATTCTACACATTAAGGCTTTATTTTTACCGCTTCCATTCTTTTTCTTTGGCATTAATTCGGAGTTAGAGACGAAGGGTTTGAGTATATCATTGAAGATTAATTTCAGACTTGATCATTATTTACGCGTTGGATTATTGCTTCAATTCCAGGTTTTAATTTTAATTAATGCTTTGTTAATTATTCGTATAAATTTTGTATGCTTAGTTTGTTAATTCCTTTTTCAATTTATATAGGCTTTTTTTTGTTTTTTATGATTTATTGAGCATGAATTTATTAGATATATTTAACTAGTTCGTTAGTTAGGAGTCCGTAAGGAACGGGCATGCCAACGCGATAATTTTTAGGATCCAAATTCAATTCTAATTAATTTTTCATTGGTTAATAGGTTATTATAAATCTGATTTTTATTAAATTATTATTCTAGTATGCTAACCACATATTTTTATAATAAACTTAATAAAATCTTTATGACAAAAGAACCAAACTAGTTTGAATCATTGTTTTTGCGCTAAACCTTAACCGGTCGAGTTAGAGAGTGGTATATACTCTCTAAATTAATTGATTTTGTATATTTTTAAATTTTAAATTAGAGTGCGTTGTTTTTGGTATATGTTTTAATCCTTACTTATTGATACCAAAATCGCTAATTTTGTATTTTTACCGTCCGTTTTAGTTCAAATTTGATTTTAATCATGTTTTAACCTATTTGAATTAAATTGCGATTTTTACTTAATATTTCTAAACTCACTTTTAATAAAAGGTTTTGTAGTGTCAAGCACTACTTCACTTTAATAAACATGTGTTTTTAAAATTAAGTAATGCGAATTTATTCCATAATTAGTATTAGTACGTATAGTTCATGTTACGCATGAATTATTACGAAAAATACGAGTTTATGATACCAATTAGCTTGTGAAAAGTAGGCTGATTTTTAAAGAAAAATTAATTAGAAAATGATTCTCGGTCCATAGAATTGCCCGTTGTATTGCCCGAAACTTATGAATATCCCTAGCGCTTTTTATTCTTAATTTTAATTAAAGTTTTTCACTCGTTTAATTAATTTAGCACGCTGTTTTTATTATATTCTTGTTATGCTAGTTTAGTTTTCTATATCATAGTAATGTTTCGCTACCTTAAAGTTTAATTTTATTTGCATGTTTTATTTAGTTATATTGCCACTAGTTACTTTAGTTATCAATTTACATTCCATTCCCTCCATATTTCATCTTTTCTTTATTTTTCTTCATCTTCCTCTTGAAAGAGACTTTCCTAACTCAAAGAACTACCTTCCTCCTCGTGGATCGACTTCGGAGTTATCGAGTATTTATTACTTGACCGACCACCTGTACTTGGGTGTAATAACTCGCGTTGTTTTCGCCGAGTCAGAGGGGGGGAACCCAACCAGCTGTGTTTTTAAACTTGATCCTAAACGTTTGAGGCGGGTTTATAATTTACTTTTTACTTTAAAGTCGTAATCAAATTTCTTTTATAATTTATTTTTAGATTTTTTTATTATAATTAGAAGAATTAATGAATTTTTTTAAAATATATCAAAATACTAAAGAGTCTATGCCATAAAATATGTTAGATTATGTATGGATTTATTAAAATTTATTAGAATCTATATAGATTTAAAATAATCTATAGATTTTAAACAATCCATAAAAATCTTTAAGGTCTTAATTGAATACACCCTCTTATTGCTTTGGCTAGAAATGGGCAACAAAAATCCACCATGAGAATATTTGAGAGAAAATTCTAGGGAATGATTTTTTGATGAAATAAGGGGCCGCTTTCTAATTCTTGTTACCGTAGGATCCCTGTATATCTAATGCTTCTATTACCTACAATTCTTATCACCTATATATTCTTACTGGGTGCATTAAATGAGTTGTAACCTTATTATATCTTGTGAATATACAACCCATGTAATGCATGCCCGTGGGAATAGGTGATAAAAATTGTAACACTTTGTTCATCCGTTTCATCATAATCACTTTCATTCGTTCGTCCATTTCACTTTGAGTGGCGAAATCAAGATTTATGGAGGTTCGTAATGTTCTAGCACTTTTTACTAGTCTCATTAGTATACTTACACTCATGTGAGCAATCATTTTGCAATTTGGGTAGTCCGAATTAAAATCGAGATGTTAATCTCATGTTTTCATTTTACGTAATTTCTTAATTTTAGTTAACTTTAAGGTTTCGTAACTCCTTCATCTCTTATCCAATTAAGTCCTTGTTTTCATCTATGTCTATATTTTTATGCATTCTACAACTTTTGTGTTTTTACCAAAAGCCAATTCACACTCCTAGTTGGTCAAAACAGCATGCGAAGTAGGTCGGTTAACAAAATATGATCGTTTTGTAGTGCTTCGACAGAGCGCCATCTTCGAAGAATTTTGAGAAATTATTCATCTAGAATTTTGGAAAACTTCCTCTTAGGAAATTGTAGACCTTTGAATTACCTTTTCGTGGACATAAAAATCTTCTCAATCGGAGTTTCGAGTAAAAAGTTATGGCCAAAATACTAACAGTGCGCCATATTTCACCCATCAGTCAACTGATGGGATAGATCAATCGACTGAGGGGTCCTGAGCACTATTAAATAGGGAAAAAAATCTCATTTCGTCCCTAACTCATTCACCAACCTAGAGAGCTTCAAGGGGGAGATTAAGGGGCAATTCTTAGGGCTTTTGTGAGGGTGTGTTTACCCCTAACATAGATTTGAGTAGATTATCATCCGATCATCATCATCATCATCTTCCTCCTAAATTTCCTTCCTCCATTAATGAGGGTTTCAAGCTATACTTTGGGGGATTTATTAATTTCTCAGGCTACGGCTCGATCCACCGCTCAAAACCTCAGATTATCGGCTTAATTAGGTGGGAATACTTGTATTCAAACTTCTTTTTAAAGTTTATGTGTTGCTTCTCTCTTTTTAAAGAAAAATTGGGCATTTTTTATATGAGCTTGTTGATACACATACATAGGGCTTTGAGTTTAAGATTTGTGTTTAGTTTTCTTAATTTATACATGTTGTTATAATTTCATGTTATGGTGAAAGAATCCCATCATATGCTAGTATAATACAAGCCCTAGATATTATCCGATAGCGCGTATGTACGTATACCCATTTGATGGTTAGATATATCATGTTATAATCCAGGAATAAGGATTTATATAAGAAATTTCATGTTGTTACATATTTTACTCGATTTTGTCTTAAACCCTCATTTATACACTAGTGTGATTGACTAGCACTTGCATACGACTGTAAATAGGTTGGAACGAATTTGATATACGAAATGGGGTTGTTGTAGACACCCCGATCCGTGACCCCCGCAAGAACCCTAACGACCTTCGAGAACTATTGTTTTTGGAGTTCGGGACCCACCCGAGCACCCGAAAGGGTTTGTTGACCAGCAAACCTGTTTTTAAGAGGGATTGTCGCACGATATATCAGTATGTCGTGCGACAATCACTCCTACGTCGCGCAACAAACCCCTCTGACCCCGACCATCAACTCTCTGACACATCAGTCTGTCAGAGACATCACTTCAGCCGTTTGTCGCGCGACATTGGACATAAATAGGCCAACACCCCCAAGGGTTCAAGAAACAGCAGTTGGGATTTGGAGAATTATTGGCTTATATCTGATTTTCTAGTCTTTCGTCGAGCATTTTCTATTATAATCTTATTTCTGAAGAAAATTATCGAATCTATTCTCGACACTCGACGTGTCCCGTCTCTGGAATTGCATTCTCGGAAATATCTGAAGAAGGAAAAGATCATTATCGCCAGAGATCTCTCTGCCGCATTATATTTTCTTTCTTATTGCTATTATTCTCGTTGGGAAGGTAAAGAAAATCTCTTCTAGTATCTAAATTATATATTTGTGTGCTTGTTTTACTTCTGTTGTTTTGTCCACGTTTTATTTGAATAAAATTATTGCCAAGTTACAAAGTAGCCTACCGTTTCCAAAACAAAAGACCCTGATAAAACCATTTCCAAAATCAGAAGTATAAGTACATTATCATCCGGATAAAATTCTGCTTTCAAAACCCGGACTGATAAGACTTATCTAGAAATTAAAATCAACATATCCTGTCTTTTCTATAGACCGCGATGTGTCTGATAAAACTCTCCTCAAAGAGTTCTAGTTCCATATTAAATTAGTTCCGATACAAAATCCGAACTTTTACAAAAGTAATCACAACACGAGAAAACCGTCATTATCTGAGGAAATAATACAGAACACCCTTTTAAAATAAAAAGGTTTTGTCATTTGTATTTACATCTTTTAATAATAAAAACATTGGATTTCGGAACACAAAGGTTTTTATCCCTTTCCCCGTTTTTCCCAGAAATTAGGGGTTTTTACTTGGAAAGTAATAGACTGACAGTAAAAGCATCCAAGTTTTTCAACATAGAATAAACATATAAAAGACCACTAGAGACCGAAAGGGCGGAATGGGTGCTTAACACCTTCCCAAACCGTAATTTAGTTTCCGAACCCTATAGAATCCTGGTTTCGCAGACAAATGTGTAAAGAAAGGCTTGTTTGTAGCCTTTCCTCTTACACAACCTTTTTGTCCGTTTTCTTGTAAAACGTATTGGCGACTCTAAACGAACCCCCTTGTATCTAGAAATAGGATAGAAAGACACTCGATATGAATTATCAACACCTATAGAAGCAAATGGAAGGACGGAATCCGTTCTGACGTTCCAGACGCCCAACGATGGGAGCGAGACCCGGGGGTCGCATTTGCGGATTCTCACAGTGGCGACTCTGCTAGGGACCTATTAGAAAACTAGACTCTTATATGTTAACTTTTGTTTATTTGTTGAATATCTGCTTTTACTGCTTTCCCTACTTATGTTAATTGATTGGGAAGAAACCTTTTTCTAAAAATGGGAGTTTTTCAAAAATATGTAATAAAGAAAATGATATTTGTGAAATCAACCTTTTGAACTTTGCACACACTTTCACAAATCATGCATTGGTTCTACGAGTGTGAATTTACCCCAAACCCTCGGAAGTATTATAAGTGAGTAGGGAGTTGGCTTGCTTGGGCCAACATAAACCGAAAGCATTTACTTCCACTCTCCTTGGCCAAGTACGCCCCCGAGGTATATTGAGTGACGAGAACACTCACGTACCCGGGAAGTATATCAAAAGACTCTTGCACGTACCCGCCCTTGGGGTATATCGCAAGGTCTCGCCAAATAGGAGGGAGCCTCAAGCCTTAACCGTTCGTACACCTGTGCTGCATATAAATCGAGTCGGCTAAAACACTTGTCAAACAGCCGTAAGGGATGTACCACCTTACGGCTTACTTTACAACACCTTTTTAAAAACCCGAGTCTTTCCTCTGCAATTTTTAGTGGTTCTTTTGGCAAAAATCGAGTCGCATCGTAGTCTTCCTTCACCTTCGCCACGTGGTTTCGTCTACAGCCGCAAAACAACGACAGACTGGAAAGTTGGGCCAGTCGAGATCATACCGAAAAACTAGTAAGACCAAACACACCCGAAATGGCCGATGGACGCGAGAATCAAGAGACCGATCAGAGCCTAGCCAAGGCGTCTGCAGTTCAACCAACTTTAGCCGAGATGCACCGTTTGTTGATGACAGTCAGCATAAATCTAGCAAGCCTCACAAACGAGCACCAGAATACCCGAGTTCGAGTAGAAGAATTATCAGTCGGACGGGCCGCACCACCGGGGTTTGAACGATTACCACCAAATCGAGATCAGAATCAAGGGCAGTCATCGCAAGTACTTCCCCCAGTTCAAGGAACCAACCCGCCCCAAACAGGCCCTGTCATGGCCGGTCCTGTTCAGACCGATCCCAACAATCAGAACCAATGGGCCCCGGATTCAGGCCCCACTTACCAACAACAAGAGCCACCCATCATCTGGCCGCAACCTCAGCAAGGCCTTGATCCCCAATACCAGCCATGGCCACAAGTCCCCACAAGGCCTATTCCACCACTGGCCCCAGTAGCCCCTCATAATGAGTACCCAGACATCAACCGACTTCGGGCAGTATATGCAGAATCGGTTATAGCTCGGGAACAGCCCGATGAGGTGTCAAGAGAGAGTGAAGAAATGAAGAAACTGAAGGAGCTGATGAAGGTTCTGCAAAGGGGGATTTCTTTAATAAAAGGGACAGACGAGATCACAGATATGAATGCCTTCTCCCTCTACCCAGAAGCAAGACTACCTCAGGGATTCAAGCTCCCTTCCATCACCAAATTCACAGGAACCACACCTCCTAAAACTCATCTTCAATCCTACATCAGATCCATGCAAGTGTCCGGTTGTGGAGAGCCGGAGTTGGCTCAAGCCTTTCACATGACTCTCACGGGGGCCGCCCTGAGATGGTTTTTCGATTTGGAGAGACACCACACAAAAACTTGGGAAGATATCGTCAAGAGTTCATAACCAAATATGGGTCCAACGAGGATTTGGAAATTACCCGTAAACACTTGGAAATGGCCAAGTAAGGCGAGAAAGAAAGCTTCAGGGATTTCGTCACACGCTGGAGAGAGATGGCCTCCCAAATGTCCAAATGGCTCGATGAAGAAGAATAGTTGGAGATCATACAGAAGAATTTCACTCCAGCTGTATTGAGTTGTATGGGAAAGCATGTGTTCCCACACTTCAGAGCCCTGTTAAGCATGGGGTCTCAAGTAGAGGAAGAACTGGCAAAGAAGGCAGAGACCGATACCAAGAAAGCCTCATACACCGGGAGAAAGATAGCCACTCCAGCCGTGAATCAACTAAGCTCATACCCATATCAACAAAACCCATTCCAATAGTCACAACAAGCCCCTCCGATGAGTTGGCCTGCACAAGGAGACTCTTCGAGTACCGAGGCCAAGAAAAGGAGAAACTTCTGCACCCTTTCCCACTACCCTGGTCAAAAGCTTGGAACTACTCCGAAAGGCCGGGCTGATCACTTCACTCAACCCACGCCTTCCACCAAATCCTATTCCCAGCACCTGGAGGATGAATGAGAACTGCGCATACCATCAAGCAGCGGGCCATGACACAGAACGCTGCTTGGCTCTTCGCCATCGTATCCAGGATCTCATTGAAGCCGGAACCATCCCCACACCCGGCGGGCCCAATATTACCAACAATCCCCTTCCTAACCATGCTCCACCTGCGGGGATTAATGCCTTGACCACCAATGAAGAAGGTTTTGATCTCGTAGGACTCATTCAAGATGACCCAGCCTACAAAGCACCCACCGTGCTGCCAGCAAAGAGTCAAGTTACACCAGGCCTCAATCCGATAATCGACCAATGGATGGCTAAAATGAACTTCCTACCCGGGCAGGGGTTAGGAAAGGCTAATCAGGGGATCCCACAACCACTCACAATCAAAACCAATCTCGAAAAATCTGGGATAAGGTGGACCCAGGAGAAAAAGAAACAACCATGGAAGCCCCGAGGCCTTCCCAAGGAAACAATCTGTATGACAGAGACCTCCCCCAAAACTTTCAGTTGGTCGGCGGAATCAAAATCATCGGAAGCCTCAGAGGGGTCAGACCCAGCATCCCTTTGGATACAACAAATTACCCGTTCAGGAGGGGTATATCAGCCAACACCAGTAGATGTCGAGAAAGCACCTCCCCCTAAGGAAGTAGGAGAGGATCGGGTACTGGAACAGTTGAAGAATGCTCAGGCACACATCACCATTTGGGGCCTCCTGGTTGCCTCCAAACCTCACAGGACCGCTTTCATCAAACTCCTAGATGAGGCTATCATATCACCAGAATCTACGCTCGAACAACTGCCCAACATGATAGGATCGCTTACAGTCCAAAAAAGTTTGTCATTTTTAGATGAAGACTTATCCCATTTGGGAAGGAAACACTGTCTGGCCCTCCATATTACTGTCCGGACCCGAGGGAAAATCCTTTCACAGGTCCTCATTGACAACGGGTCAACCATAAATGTGTGCCCTTTGAAGACCGCTAAATGTCTGGGTATCTTAGACTCAGAACTTTCTCCGTCAGCTGTGACCGTTAGAGCCTATGACAACACCAGAAGGGTCGTTCTGGGTTCCCTAAAGCTGGATCTCATGGTCGGTCCGTCGATCCCGAAAACTTTCCAGCCGACTTTCAAATTATAGACATCCCCTCCAGTTTTAACCTCCTGTTGGGAAGAGCATGGCTACATGACATAGGAGCACTCCCTTCCTCCTTACACTAAAAGATCAAAATACCACTCGAAGGGAATATAATCACCATCCAAGGAGATCCTGAGAGGACCTTGGCAGATCTGGAATTACCTATTTTGGGTATCGGGAGCCAGAGCATACGGCTGGGGGGATTTTCCTACGAGCCTCAAGTACAAGCTCTCACCACCCAGAGAATCAAGTATCTACCCCCTGATAATATTCCCGGTCTCAGCACCAAGATCACAAATATGCTGAGAATGATGAAATACTTACCTGGAGCCAGTCTGGGAATGGGACAACCAGGATTACTTCAGGCCTTAGAACCAGTAACGAGGCATGAAAGAGAAGGGTTGGGGTACCGTCACACCGGAGAAGACAACCAAGAGAAAAGGGGTCGAGGGCATCAGTATCCAAATTTTAGCTCTCTGAATGGGTCTTTTGTCAAGGAAGGAGAGGACTTCCCCTTTTTCGGCTTTCAGGAGCCTTAGAGAAACAGCGATGGAGATAACCTTCCAAGATGGGAAATCTTCTATGAAGAGGACCTTTTTCTCAAAGAAAACACTATACACAGCTTCTCTACCAAGTTAACGATCGAGCCAAGGGAAGAAAATTAAGACAAGGAAGATGAAGAGGAAGAACTGATTGGAGATCTCTTCGACATCATGGCTCTAGGGGATGACGAGCCAAGAGACGACCCTGTACACTTAATACACGCTAATCTGGATTACTAAGAAAAGGGGGGAAATAGTAAAATTGTAAGGGTGAGAGATAAGAGTGAGGGTGAGGCTAGGGAGGAGTCCCTCCTAGATTTACTTTTTAAACTTGTACCTGTAAGCACTATTATCAATGAAGAAGACTCTATTTTGCGTTATCCTGTTAATTTTAATTATGTAATTGCTTATATGGAGCTGGAAAGACTAAACGAACACCCTGAACGGGACAAGCAGCGTATACAGAGCGAGGAAGGAGACACTCTTGTAATTAATCTCGGGACGGAAAAGGAAAGGAAAGAGGTCCGTATTGGGGCAAGTCTAAATAAGACAGAAAGAGAAGAATTCACACAAACTCTGAATGAGTACGTGGATATCTTCGCCTAGACCTATGCAGATATGCCAGGTTTGAACAGCCAGATAGTCATGCATGAGATACACACCAAGCCGAAATTTAGGCCCGTCAAGCAAAAGTTAAGAAAGCTTACGCTAGAGTGGTCCCTGAAAATGAAAGAAGAAGTGATGAAACAACTGAATGTGGGGTTCTTGCGAGTGATCGAATACCCTTCATGGTTAGCCAACATTGTACACGTCCCAAAAGCAAACGGGAAAGTCCGCATGTGTGTAGATTACCGAGATCTCAATAAAGCTTGCTTAAAAGACGATTTCCCATTGCCCAACATTGATTTAATAGTAGATAACACCGCTAACCATGCCTTAAAGTCATTCGTAGACGATTTCGCCGGGTATAACCAGATCAAAATGCACCCGGATCACCAGGAGAAAACAGCATTTAACACGCCATGGGGAACTTATTGCTACACCGTTATGCCATTCGGACTGAAGAATGCCGGGGCAACATATCAAAGGGCAGCTACAGCTATTTTCCACGACATAATTCACAAAGAAGTAGAAGTATATGTGGACGACATGATAATCAAGTCAAAAGAGAGAGAATGCCATATACCAGCCTTGCGAGCCTTCTTTGACCGCCTCCGCCAGTACTAGATGAGACTTAATCCACAGAAATATGTGTTCGGGGTAACCAAAGGAAAGCTCATGGGCTATGTCGTCAGTAAAAAGGGAATCGAGGTAGACCCTACCAAAGTTCAAGCTATTCGAGACATGCCCGAACCTTGTACCGAGAAGGAAGTCCAGGGATTTTTGGGTAATTTACAATACATCAGCATGTTCATCTCTCAGCTTACTCAGACTTGCGAACCTATCTTCAAACTCCTAAGGAAGTCTTCACCAGGAGAATGGGACAATCAGTGCCAGGAGGCTTTTGATAAAATAAAAGACTACCTCTCCAAACCCCCAGTGTTAGCCCCACCACAGACCGGACTGCCACTAATTCTGTACCTAACCGTCATCGATTCGACTGTGGGAGCCATGCTAGCCCAACATCTGACCGATACACAAAAATTGTCCCCATTTGAGATAAACTACACGCCATTGGAGAAATCATGCACTACTCTCGTCTGGGTAACACAAAAATTACAGCACTACATGCTGGTTTTCCCGGTCATCCTGGCATCACGAATTGATCCGTTGAAATACCTCTTCGAGAAACCAGCTCTCTCGAACCATATGGCAAAATGGTTATTCTTGCTCTCCGAATTCGACATCACCTACATGACCCAGAAGGCAGTCAAAGGCAAGATCATAGCTGATTACCTGACCCACAATCCAATATTGGGGGACATGCTAGAAGAAGCCGAATTCCCAGACGAAACTATCATGAATGTTGAGATCGATGAAGACTGAAAATTGTACTTTGACGGGGCCGCCAACCGAAATGGGAACGGGATAGGCATCCTGTTAGTCTCTCCAGACCAAACCCACTCCCTGGTATCGTATCGTCTAGACTTCTTCTACACCAACAACATGGCCGAGTATGAAGCCTGCATAATTGGATTGGAGATCGCACTCCAAAGGGGTATAAGGAGAATACAAGTGTACGAAGATTCAGCATTAGTGGTCCACCAAGTTCTGAAGGAATGGAAGATCAGAGATGAGAAATTAGTCCCTTACCTCGCCCGACTAGAGGATGTCGCAGGAAGGTTTGAGCATTCAGAGTTTTACTATGTCTCCAGGTCACAAAACAGTTTTGCTGACGCACTAGCAACCCTGGCGTCCATGATCGATATCCCGGAGGCGATGGAAGAAATAACTCTTACAGTACAAAGAAAATCAGGACCAGCACATTGCATGGCCCTTGAGGTAGAGAATGAAAGGAACGGAGACTTAACCGTTTGGTTTTACGACATCTGGAACCTGTTGAAGAACCATCAGTATCCCGAGCGAGCAGACAAGAGAACCCGGGTTACACTCAGAAGATTAGCATTAAGATTCATACTTTGCGCCGGGAGGCTATATAAGAGAAACTACGACCGAGCCTATCTCCAACGTCTCACTAAAGAAGAGTCTGTCGAAGTGATGGATCAGATACATGGAGGTGACTGTGGACCTCATATGAGCGGCCATACACTTGCCCGCAAAATCATCAGGCAAGGATATTACTGGTCTATCCTGCAGAACGACTGCGTTAACCATGTACGCCGTTGTCACAAGTGCCAAATCTACGCTAAATCTCAGAAACTTCCTCCAAAAGAGTTGTACAATATGACTGCTCCCTGGCCTTTAGCAACTTGGGGAATCGACGTCATTGGGAAGATTTCGCCCAAAGCCAGCAACGGCCATGAGTTCATACTAGTGGCCATCGACTACTTCACTAAATGGGTAGAAGCCGAGTCTTTCCAAACCCTTGACGCCAGGAAAGTTGCCCGATTTATCAAGCGAAATATCATCTGCCGGTATGGGGTCCCACATGAGATCATCTCAGATAACGGCACTCACTTCGAATGAGAGGTTAATATAGTCATGGAAGAATACGGTATCACCCGACACAAGTCTTCGCCGTATAGACCACAAACCAATAGGGCAGTCGGGGCCGCCAACAAAAATTTAAAGAATATCCTAAGCAAGATGACCGACACTTGTCGGGACTGGCCAGAGAAATTACTGTATGCATTATGGGGATACCGCACCACCGAGAGAGTCTCCACCGGGGCCACCCCATTTTCACTTACATACGGGATGGAAGCAGTCCTCCCTGTTGAATTAGAGGTCCCCTCTCTTAGAGTAATGCTAGAGAATCAAGTCAATGAACTGGAGTGGGTCCAGGCACGTTATAACGAGCTGGCCCTACTAAATGAAAAGAGATTGAAAGCCGCGTACCACCACCAAGGGTATCAGAAAAGAATTGCTCGAGCATTTAACCAGAAAGTTAAGACGCGGGGTATCAATGAGAACGACATCGTGTTAAAAGAAATTTGAGAGCCAGCCAGAGACCCAAGAGGGAAGTTCGGGCAAAAGTGGACAGGGCCATACATCGTCAAAGAGATTGATACAGGGGGTGCCGCTATACTCACTGACTTAGACGGACAGTTACTGCATTCACCAGTCAACATAGATCGACTGAAGAAGTATTACCAATAGAGGTAACATGTATAGATAAGAACTACGTAAACCTGAGCCCCAACTCAAATTTGTGTTTTTTTTGAAAAATCAAAAAGGGGAACGTAGGCAACCTGAGAAGTGACTTCAGGCCTGGTTTAAACTTTGTAAAGAAATTTATTTCCCATAAAAACAGTCCCTCGTATATTATTAAGGTGGTTCAGAACACCGAAAGTTACAAAGGAGATACAGCATACAGAAAAACCTAATCCCTAGGGGTTTGCCAAGCAGGGTCCTCAGTAGCCAAATCAATTCGAGCCTCATCAAGAATCTGGTACGCAAAGATAATGTTCTCCTCTGTGGGCTCAGAATCCATGAGCCGAAACCACTCTCCATTTGGAAGGGATCATCAATTAACTCCCCTTCCAAAGACCCCCAACAAGAACAGATGATGTCAGCCCGGAGGGGCCTGGCAATACCGAAACGGGCATAGTTGAATTGAAGAGTCAGTCGAGCACGCCACATCCTCTCTACCGATAAAGAAACATGCGGGGTCACAAATTTAGACTCAAAGGAGAAGTTGTTCAGACCAAGGGGAATGTCCTGAGGAACGTTGAACTGCTAAAGAAGACGTCTTGGGAGATAAAAGGAGGTAAACCAGAGCCCGCGGAGCCGAACATAGTTCTGACCACCTGTACTAAGCACCATCGCCCTCAGCTTCCACCAAGGAATGTTCCACCGGATAGCCCAAAAGTTCTCCGAAAAGCACCAAAGAGGGGACGACGAAAAAAGTGCGTCGGGTTGTCAAGCCGCACCCCGTTGAAACCCACCGACCGAAAATGCTCTAACAGCCACATGTATAGAAAATGAGGGCTTCCCTTGAAGAAGGATGAGGCTCCCCTTTGAAGATCATCTAGGCCATTCAGAGTCTCTGCAAGAACAATTGGCACTATAGACTCCCCGTTCCTAGCATGGTAAATCAAACCAGAATAATCGGATCAACACGGGAAGAGCCCGTCACCAGTAACATATCAGAAACAAAACAGATCAAGGCCGCCGCAGTACGCCCCACACTATAAGAAGCTCTCTCTTCGTAACGATGAAAGAACCTCACCATTTTATGGAGGTCAAGAAGCCCGTCGACAATAAAACCATCACAGGCCGCTTGGGGAATAGCTAACAGGGCAATCAGCATGTCTCGAGGACCGATTTCTTCTATGGGAAAAGTCATCGAAAGACGAACATCAGAACGCAACAGCCAGGAGAACTCTTCATAAGTCGGGCAGAGCTCATCTAGCCCGAAACGGAAAAGATGATCCACAGGGCTCCAAAAATACAAAGCACCAAGCAGAAAGGAAAAATCTACTGGACGATGGCACCAACCCACTAAAGGGCTAAAAGCACCAAAGTTCAAACCATTCTCAGAAGATATCAGAGCATCTCGGGTTTCAACATAAGAAAAATAAAAAATTGTGCGATAAGAAGACATTTTGGGAAAGGTGTGGGGATGAAGGAAGGAAGATGGGTGTATTTATAGCAAAAAGAAGGGCCATGTACTTGTTTGTCGCACGACAAACCCATATCCAGGAGGGATTGTCGCGCGACAATCCTATTTTCTATACCCTGTGTTTGCCTTTCTTACACGTAAGAGTCATTCTTGCCAAAAGAACCACGTTTGTGTGCACTGTACTTACTTTGTTCTTTTCCAGGAGGCCTAAAAAACTTCCGTATCACACGGTATGATTCCTAGCCCCCCTAAATTTTGTGTATAGATGTATATAAGTTATAAATAAACTATTATCACAAATGCAAACAGAAAATAAAAAAATATCATCACTACAAATAAGAGTTTTATAAATCCAACAAAACAGTTTCCGAAAAACTAGAGAAAAAACTAAAACAAATGTTTGTCTACCCTTTATAAAACTACATATCTATTTCAAACTAACAAAAAGTGCAGGAAAGAAAGCTAATCAACTCGAGCGGGCTTTGACACACTCCCACTATCACCCGAGCCCTCCTCGGGAGTACGATCAACCGCTGGGACCCCCTAAGTAGGAGGGACTACCGCCTGAGAAGGCCCCATCGACTAGACAGGAGCCGTAGGACGGATCACCGAGGACCGAGAGCGCCTAGAAGTCCGACTACTACTCCTCCGAGACTCCATCCGGGCATGAGAAGAAGTCAGAGGGTTGCCTGACCGTAAAGAAACATCAATCTCCCTCTGATGTATGCTGGACGGTCTCGACCAACGTGCTGGAGAAGGTTCCAGTTGTAGAGATGCTGGGCGTGCCAAGCCATCAGATCCGCCACCCGTACACTCACCCGCTATGAAAGACATAAGATAAGAGAATCAGCACAGTCGAAATAAATAAATATAGATATAAAAGTATCAAGAAAAGCTGAAGTAGGTACCTCATCGCTAGAGCGACCACGCAAGAAGTCAAAAGCGTCCTCAGGAAGAGGATACTCAGGAACAATGTATCGACATAAACCGGCACCGACATAAGAGATATCTCTGGGAAGTGGAGGAAGATCTACCGAAGGAATGGATGAGCCCGCCGAAACATCAACAAAAGTGGACCCACCCTCCTCGCGAATCGGGAACAAGGGAGGCCGAGAAGATGAGCTGCTGAGACCCGGATATCGGGCCGAAGGGCCCATGACAGTCGACGGAAGAGGGGTCAGTGTGGCGTAGGTACAAACACTTGGAGGATCCACCATAGCTGTCACTCTCAAAGGTGGAACCCCGCTAGAAGGAGTGGTCGCAGCAGCAGGAGGGGTCTGCCCAAACTGCTCATAGTCAACCCCAAAGTCCGAAGGCTCCCAGGATCGCTCCAAAAAATCCGCTGCACCTCCCTCAGCAGCCTCAAAAATAGCCCCCGGAGATGCTGACGGACCGGTGGGGAACTCAAAACCCTCAGCAGGCTGCTCCTCTCTAAGCATAGTCTGAGAAGGCTGCTCTGGAACAGCCGTTGTCCCACCCCCCTCACTGCCCTCGGGTCTATCATCACCTCCCTCGGACCTATCATCGCCTCCCTCAGCACCAGCAGGGAGTCCCTCTCTCCCTCAGGGTCATCATCGTCGAAATCCAAAATGTTGTCCCTTCGATCGGGGACAGGCGGCAACTGACAGGAACTGTCCGGGACAAATGAGTCTGTCCTCATATGTAGTTGGGATCACCTCCCAACGCTCGGTACCTCTCATAGAAGACTCGTCCTCGGGTCCCCTTCGGCTCCCTCATCAAGTAACGGGCAGCGAAGACATCATAATCTCCCCCCTCGGTGAACGTCTAAAAATCGAGCCCGTCAACCAACGCTTGCACCGTCACCAGATTGATCTCGCCCGTCCGCCTCATCAGAACTGACAGAAATGAAGGAACTCTAGGCCACTGGGCCGGTGTATGCTGGCGAATAACTCTCTCACCCAAGTAGAAGTGGAGGTCGTACTCATCCCTGATGAGCCGCCTGGTCCTCGAGGCAGTCAGAGCACGGCCATATCAAAAATGGAGATCCAAATCACCCCAGGGGGCCCACTCAATCTGAACAAGAACAAATTTTATTTCAGTTATTTGTATTCTATTTTTACTAGTTAATTATTAAAAAGAAAGAATACTAAGATATTTACCTGCTCCTCCAACAGGTCATGAACGGCAGCAGCTCCGGTCTCCCGAGTCCGGTATACATAGGGAGCCCTGTAGTTCCCCGCAATGAATCGGCGGAGAAAAGAAAACTGATCCTCGTTCTCGATGAGGAGATCCACTTAGGCACGACCCAGACGGGTATACGCCACGAACCAACTCTGAAGAGGAGACAGAAAGAATATCAGCAACAATAGATAATAAATATAAGGGACTGAAACAAAGATAAGGGAACAAAAGTGTATACCTCCCACAGCAAAGAAAAGCCCTTGAGGTTCAGGGCTAGATGGCGAGAAACCTGGTCCATAGCATCAAACAAGACAGCCAGAATAAAGCCCCCCAGTCATAGTCAAACATAATGCTGAAGTCTCTGAGATAAGGCAACCACCAGAGATGGGCTGTGTCCCCCCCTCTGGCCTCGAACAGATCATGGAGCGTCAGCAAGAGAAGAACACGGGCATACTGACGTGCCTCCTGACGGGTCATCGGCGCTCCAAAAGCAACTAGCTGGGCTCTCTCTGTAGCCAGGCGCGTAACCAGGACAGCCCAAGGAATCGTGTCACCCAAACTCTGTCGCTCAGGAAACCACCCGAGTGCGCCCACGATGCCCTCTGCCATCAGACCCAAAGGGACATCAATCTGGATAGGGACCCCCCCTGAAGGGATCCTGGTCAGAGCAAATAGGTCCAGGGGGTCATCGTCATCTCCCCCCAACTCTAGTGAAAGGTATGAGTGGTGTCCCATCAGTGACAGGCCAGAGCCGACACCAACACAGCCGCCCTAGATACCCGCTCCGAGAGGGCATCAAAGAGAGAACCAAAAGAAGTCGCAAGGAGCAACTCCTAGACAGGGGCCGGTGCCTGTCGCCACTCTAAGGAGATAGTGTTGGGAGAACCCCAACCTTGGCCGACCCACTACAGACAAAGCGGAAATATAAAAATATGAGAAACCTAAGGGTACTTTGGTGTAATTACGAGAGATATAGGGTTATAAGGGTAAATTATGTAATTTTCTAAACCTGAGGGTACTTTGGTGTAATTATGAGAGATATAAGGTTATAAGGGTAAATTATGTAATTTTCCAAACCTGAGGGTACTTTGGTGTAATTATGAGAGATATAAGGTTATAAGGGTAAATTATGTAATTTTCCAAACCTAAGGGTACTTTTGTGTAATTATGAGAGTTATAGGGTTATAAGGGTAAATTATGTAATTTTCCAAACCTAAGGGTACTTTGGTGTAATTATGTGAGATATAGGGTTATAAGGGTAAATTATGTAAATTTTCCAAACATGAGGGTACTTTGGTGTAATTATGAGAGATATAGGGTTATAAGGGTAAATTATGTAATTTTCCAAACCTGAGGGTACTTTGGTGTATTACGAGAGATATAGGGTTATAAGGGTAAATTATGTAATTTTCTAAACCTGAGGGTACCTTGGTGTAATTATGATATAGGGTTGGTTATAAGGGTAAATTATGTAATTTTCCAAAACCTGAGGGTACTTAGTGTAGTTATGAGAGTTATGGAGTCATGAGGGTACATTATGTAGTTTTCTAAAACCTAAAAGGTATCACAGGTAAAAGTATGTGTTCGCTAAAATCGGACGTTATTTCTAGGCAGACATGCATACTAACATTGTTTAAAATACATGCAAGAAACGACATAAATAAATACACGAAGGAAAGGAATTCCCGGAACATACCAGAGACCGTCGACGGATCTCATGAGAAACAAGCTCCATCAAGAGCCACGAACATCCGGGACTAAAGCAGCCCGGGTAACGTCTCGGTAGACCACCGCCCGACCGCGGTCCACCCTATCCTCACCAATACCAGTCGAGGTCCGTCCAGTCGTCATGATGAGGGCTGCACCGGATAACTCCCTGAGCATCGGTAAAAGTGACCTCCTCTGGTCACCCTCCAGTCTATCGGGCTGAGCAGGGTCCATCTGTGTATAGGGAGTAGTGAGAAAGTCAGAAAATCAGAAAAGCGGCAGGGCTTCCGCGCTTGAGAGAAGAGAGAAAGAGAGCTAGAGAGAGAAAGAAAAATGAGAGAATGAGGTGAATGAGCTCAGCAAGGGACTTATATAATGAATCAGTTTGTCGCACAACAAATGGGCTCATTGTCGCGCGACAAAGAGCCTTGCACCGAAATGTCGCGCGACATATTGGTCCCCTCCCTGATTTTTTGACCTTTGTCTCATTTTATCTCTTGCAGGGGTACTTCAGAGAGACAGTTTTTGAAAAAACTTGCTAAATACCGCACACCCAGGATGAAAATTTCGAGGAAAGGACTTCCAAATCATCTCTCCGAAAAATGCAAGGACGAAATACAACGGCTAAAAGTAATCTCTGATCTCCCAAAAGGACCGAGACGATCAATGAGAAAAGCAAAATATCAAGATGGGACGGGAATAGAAAAAATTGAAAGAGTAGAAAAGAGAAAGAACCCGCATGAGCACCCAAAGCGAGCGAGAGAAACAGAAATGCAGAGTGACAGGGAGAGCCACACCAAAAGTGACAGCCAGGCCAAAACCGGCTCAGGGCTTCGTTTTGGGTGAGTAACGCTCCTGATAACGATAAAGGGACAAAAAATACTCCTGATAAAAAACAGAGAAGGCCAGGAAAAGTCTTTCCCAAAAGAGGGAAGAAATAAGGGCATCGAAAAACAGAAAACGATGCGGGCCCACCAAAAGAGAAAAGAGATCAGAGATTGAACTTTCAAACAAATTTTCTTTTCAGCATGGCACAGAAGAGATGGTTTGGAAAACCTCAAATCATCACTCTGCGGAGAGAAAAAGAAATTCGAAAACTGCCTTCTGAGAGAAGTATCCTCACTCGGGGAAAACATGAGAGTAAAGTTCAGAAAGATACAGGAAAACGGACATTCCAGATAAAGATTAGACCCCGAGAAGCTCTCTTTTTTACCCTCATTAAATTTCTCTGTCTCACTCTAGCAGTCTAAGAGAGACAACAAGCGAATTCACCAGATTACAGCACAAGCCCTCACCGGAGGCAAATCACAAACACAAGCCCTCGCCAGAGGCAAAAATACTCACGAAAGCCCTCCCAGAGGCAATTTGCATTCTTCTTACAGATCAAAAGCCCTCCCAGAGAGGCACAGTGAAGCAATGGTAGTCCTCCCACCTGAAGCGAAGCCCTCCCAGAGAGGCACGGTGTAGCAATGGTAGTCCTCCCACCTGAGGCGAGAAGAACAAAGCCCTCCCAGAGAGGCACAGTGTAGCAATGGTAGTCCTCCCACCTGAGGCGAAGCCCTTCTAGAGAGGCACAGTATAGCAATGGTAGTCCTCTCACCTGAGGCGAAGCCCTCCCAGAGAGGCACAGTATAGCAATGGTAGTCCTCCCACCTGAGGCGAGAAGATCAAAAGCCCTCCCAGAGAGGCACAGTAAAGCAATGGTAGTCCTCCCACTTGAGGTGAAGCCCTCCCAGAAAGGCACAGTGTAGCAATGATAGTCCTCCCACCTGAGGCGAAGCCTCCCAGAGAGGCACGGTGTAGCGATGGTAGTCCTCCCATCCGAGGCTAACGGAGTAATGGTAGTCCTTCCATCTGAGGCGAGTGGAGCAAATGAAAGTCCTCGAAAGAGGCAATGAGGTAACAAAAGCCCTCTCCGGAGGCAAAACCAAACACAAAGCCCTCTCCGGAGGCACTCACAAACACCTTTTTGCATACGCACACTTCCTTAAAGTTCTTGCGAGAGCCATGGATCATGGTCTCTTCCTAGTCGCCTCAATTCCTTGCAAGCAAGGAGCTTGAGTCGAGAGGGTCTGTAGACACCTCGATCCGTGACCCCCGCAAGAACCCTAACGACCTTCGAGAACTATTATTTTTGGAGTTCGGGACCCACCCGAGCACCCGAAACTACCCCGAAAGGGTTTGTTGACCAGCAAACCTGTTTTTAAGAGGGATTTGTCGCACGACATATTCAGTATGTCACACGACAATCACTGATATGCCGCACGACAATCACTCCTACATCACGCGACAAACCCCTCTGACCCCGACCATCAACTCTCTGACACATCAGTCTGTCAGAGACATCACTTCAGTCGTTTGTCGCGCGACATATCCCCCTTTTGGGGAAGTGTCGCGCGACATACTCTTCCCACCACTATAAATAGGCCAACACCCCCAAGGGTTCAAGAAACAGCAGTTGGGATTTGGAAAGTTATTGGCTTATATCTGATTTTCTAGTCTTTCGTCGAGCATTTTCTATTATAATCTTATTTCTGAAGAATTATCGAATCTATTCTCGACACTCGACGTGTCCCGTCTCTAGAATTGCATTCTCGGAAATATCTGAAGAAGGAAAAGATCATTATCGCCAGAGATCTCTCTGCCGCATTATATTTTCTTTCTTATTGTTATTATTCTCGTCGGGAAGGTAAAGAAAATCTCTTCTAGTATTTAAATTATATATATGTGTGCTTGTTTTACTTCTGTTGTTTTGTCCACGTTTTATTTGAATAAACTTATTGCCAAGTTACAAAGTAGCCTACCATTTCCAAAACAAAAGACCCTGATAAAACCATTTCCAAAATCAGAAGTATAAGTACATTATCATTCGGATAAAATTATGTTTTCAAAACCCGGACTGATAAGACTTATCTAGGAATTAAAATCAACATATCCTGTCTTTTCTATAGACTGCGACGTGTCTGATAAAACTCTCCTCAAAGAGTTCCAGTTCCATATTAAATTAGTTCCGATACAAAATCCGAACTTTTATAAAAGTAATCACAACACGAGAAAACCGTCATTATCTAAGAAAATAATACGGAACACCCTTTTAAAATAAAAAGGTTTTGTCATTTGTATTTACATCTTTCAATAATAAAAATATTGGATTTCGAAACACAAAGGTTTTTATCCCTTTCTCCGTTTTTTTCCCAGAAATTAGGGGTTTTTACTTGGAAAGTAGTAGACTGTCAGTAAAAGCATCCAAGTTTTTCAATATATAATAAACATATAAAAGACCACTAGAGACCGAAAGGGCGGAATGGGTGCTTAACACCTTCCCAAACTGTAATTTAGTTTCCGAACCCTATAGAATCCTGGTTTCGTAGACAAATGTGTAAATAAAGGCTTGTCTGTAGCCTTTCCTCTTACACAACCTTTTTGTCCGTTTTCTTGTAAAACGTACTGGCGACTCTAAACGAACCCCCTTGTATCTAAAAATAGGATAGAAAGACACTCGATATGAATTATCAACACCTATAGAAGCAAATGGAAGGACGGAATCCGTTCCGACATTCCAGACGCCCAACGACGGGAGCGAGACCCGGGGGTCGCATTTGCGGATTCTCACAGTTGTAGATATATTATGTTTTCAATATATATACCATTGGATAAACTAATACCATGAATTTAGTAAAAAAAACCACCATTTTGGTTACAACCTTGCCATATTTTCTAAAGTAGCTACACACTTGATAAATAGTAGGTTTGATACATGATTACTCTTCCAAAAGTTATGATGATTATATCCATGAGATACGTACACTATTGAGTGAACTAATTGTTTCATGAATGGTGTTCTATCAAGCAAAGAGTTTATTACAAATAGATTAGTAGTTCACTTATTAGAATTGTTCAAGTATTACAAGGATGTAATTATGTGCTGGGTATTAGTTTCTTAAATGGCACATGTATATTAGATACATCTTAAGTTAGAATTGTCATCGTTGTCATTGAATATATCTACCTATCACGCATACATAAAATTGGCGGTACATATAGTTTATAGAAGGAATAGGCATTGTGTATATGTATAAACTATATGCACTTTTGGTAGACAAGGTTATTATGCAGATACGAATCAAGTGAGGTATATATATATATCTGTGTATAAGGGTGCGTACTATGATTAAGTATACTCTTTGGGAGAATACTTTATATTGATTTCTTGGTTTTTAAGGCACTAATGGTCCATGGGGAGACATAGCCTTAGTGGCTACATACCCTGATCCGTGTAGAGAGATCACGTTCTAAAAGCGGCATATTCTATGGTCCGTAGGGGGACCCATCTTACTGCATACCCTTACACCATCTAGATGGTCCAAGGGGAGACCCAGCCTTGGAGGCTGCATACCATATCCTTGGGGTCTTGTGTAATACTCCGTTGGTTAATTTGATGTTAACCACATACGTTCCTTAATCGCGTTTAAGTCAAATTCTAACTTGGAGTGGTCATTTTCGATTCTGAGTGCTTTTTGATGATTTGGACACTTCGTGAAAGTCATGTTAGTCATATTATACACGCATGTAGGATCAAAATGCACTTCAGGTAGCCGTAGCAAAGTTTGGCATGCTAACAGCAAAAATTGGAGATTTCGAAGTTCGAAATCTCTTTGTTCGATATGGAACCTTAGATATTCTGTTGTCGACTATTCATAGTCATTTACACCTCATTATATCCCTCTTGTATGTCCTAATACCTTTGCAAAGTATTGCATTGAGTTTGGAAGAATTATCGCAAATCTATCCCTATCATAATTTCGTTACAATTCTGACATAGCATTGGTTTTTGGATCATAACTTCTTCGTCTGAAGTTCCAAATGGACCCTTATTTATGCCATTGGAAAGGTAATTCAATTATCTATAACTTTCTTGCTTGTCCTGAGTCCAAATTCTTGCATCTTCCAGGTTAACGCAGCAGTTGAAGTGAACAACATGCTGTTGGAGATGCCTAGATAAAACTGTGGGGACTGTCCCAAAATGGTCTAAGGACAGCATGCTGTTCATAAAAATAGCATGCTGTTGTCCCTGGGCATCAGATTTTATTTTCTTTCTTCCTCTTTCCTCTTCACTTTTCACACATGCACCATGAGAGCTCTGGAGAGAGAAAGAGAGAATATTCCACACATTCTTCACTCCACACTCAAGATTTGGTTTCCAAACCTCCATTTTCCCTTACTATTCATCATCTCTTTTAGCTTCATACTTCTATGGAAGCTTGAAGAAAGCTAGGGCTCAAAGAGGAATTTCTTGATTTACCTTCAACTAAGCTTAAATTGAGTTCATAGAGCTTCATTGAGGTGGGAACACTAGTACTAAACTTGTTTTTCAAATTATTACTTGTTGCATTAGAGATTTTACAAAAATGGGGGATTTTCATGAAAGCCTTAAGTTTGTGTTGATGCATGAAGGTTGGGTTAGATTAACCTTTAATTGGTATATGATAATGGTGGATTATCACTCAAATTACATGTATGCATAATTAATTCCACGTTTAACTAAAGTATTTGCGGAATCATAATAAACCCACCATATAAGTGCATGTATAAACTAAGAATTTGGGAATTTTGGGATATACACTTAATTAATGGTTGATTATGGGTTATAAACTATAGATATACGCACTTATACTAGTTGATGTGCATATGAACCACCTCCTTTGGGAATTGTACAAAAGTCCGCAATTATATAAACCAGTTTTAGACAATTTTGGTATATTGGTACACATGTATTCATTAAACTATAAATTGTTTGAGACCATTGATATTACGCCCTAATGTTGTTATAAGTGTAGATTTGTGGGGTGTAGGTTGCGGTAGTAATAATTAAAGGAGATTAATATACAATAAGCATATCGGTTAAACGAGAATCAAAGAAATCGGATGTTTGGCTTAAGGTAGGACAACTTATGTACACAGATAAAACTCGAAAAGCCATAGTATCACTAGTAGATCATGCTATAAGGCATAAAATACCGATAATACACAAGTCGGTCATAAATACGAATAATGATTTGGCGATAAATCTATGAATGAAAAACGTGATGACGAAGCTATGTGAATGAATTATATCTCTTTGATCAAGCCTTCATATGTGTGACTAGGTTGTCTGGGCTTGTGATACACATATATATATCGATGGTGAATGGATATATTCTTATCGATGTGAACACACGTATGTGCTGGAATGATATTGATAATGATGTTGTGACATCTATGTTGTATATACATGTTGTTGATTGGTGTTTTGCCCCAATTATCTATGTGAATATTGAACGTAAGGTTGTAGCCTTACCAAGGATGGTTGTAGCCCTAACATACGATTGGGTTGTAGCCCACTGAGTGTGGTTATAGCCGCTATAACTGAGTACTGGTACTAATTATGGGTTGGAGCCTCAATTGATTCAGGGTTGGAGCCCTGTGAGATATTAGGGTTGGAGCCCTATATTGTGTGGTTGTAGCCGCCTATTGTTGTTATCATATTGATGTATATTGCCTTCTCGCAGATGAGATATTGTAGTCCTATATTTACTAGCTTCCCTGGCTTGCAGATTAATTCGTGTGGCTCTATCAACGGGACTGTGTGTTCCGGGAAGTAGTAGCCCTACACTTAGGTAAAAGATCCTAAGGTAGTTTCCGTCCTTGTAGGAACTTTCTTGTATGGGTGTTTTTCTTGTTAACTATTTGGAACGTAGTCCCTGAGAAAATGTCTTGCATTGATTTAACTCCAAATGAATTACAAGTTAGGACCGAGTCCCTAGGCAGTTCGCCCACTTAGAGGAGACATGATTAATTTAGAGCTTGGGGTCTTTCGGGAACTGATGCTCCAAGCCTAGCAACCGCGGGGTGTAAGCTTGAGTGTGACACCCCGAATCCCGTTCTGAGATTTTTACCTCCGGGACCTGGTATGTCTTAGGGTTCACACACTATAAGAATCACTCTGTTCTCTGTTATTCAACTACGTGTGAGGGGTATACACCTCTTATGCCAAGTATTCATAGTTATCGCTTTGTTTACAGTACATTATGAGTTACATACTTGGCCGACTACTAAGCATTACTACCAGGCCGTCTAGCTTATGCGTTACATTAAGATATTCCTCCCGTCTAGCCATTCGTATACTATGTTCGCCATTTAGGTTATTAATATCTTACGTTCAATATAAACTGGTAAACTAATCTCATATCTACATGCTTTCCACGCATTCGCATCAATACACATATATATTTATATATATATATATGTATATATATATATGTTCATTCTTACATTAACCTTAATATACCAGAGGCAATATATAGAACAATATAAAATACAACACAACATATATATATATCGAAACCACCGCCACATCTATCATTGTGGCGTATTAGTATCATTCGAGACAATGTCTCTCAAATGACCTCACGGGCTCGACCATTACAATAATAATAATCGCGATCACCTAAGCGTCACCAGGTCTGCATTTCGTGCCCTTTCACACACGCGGCAGTAGGCCTCTCGTTCGTTTTCGTGCACGGTTTTGGGTCTTTCACCCAAGGGCACTCGATCCCAACTTAAGGTCCCAATCGTTAAAGACCAAACCCGGGACCATCACTGGACTAATGTCATCTCATCATTACATTCATCCCAACATAAGATTCTAACCATGAATCACACAATATACACGTTGCCATGTACATGCAAGCAATCCCATAACAATATAACTATGATAATATGATGTATAACTCGCTTACATGGGGCTGATAAAGCAGATCACATTTTAAGCTTTATTATTATTATTATCCAAATTCATGCATTTATTTATCGAGCCAACACATATGGAAATCAATGCGTTTATATACAATTTTATAATTGTACACTATCCATTTAGTATCGTTATGGCATCATTATCTCACCTTTCATCCACAACCTTATCGTCATGTAGCTATTCATGTTTTATGGCCAAAGGGTTCATTATTGGCTTCGTATATCCCTTACGATATATCACACATATAAAATTAAGGTCGTAAGAGTATTATTGAAGTTGTCGAGTTATTCTATCAACCAAGCCTTAATTTCTATGCTACTTGCCTAACTGGTATGTTTACAGCATACTTGGCTATTATGGTTATGGCCGCGACAGCCTAAACTTCACCCAAATTAACTTTATAATATTTATAAGACGTGTCAAAATTGTAGTCTTATGACAAGTCCTAACCGCAACCTACATGAGGCGCTAAACCCAATGATTATTGCATACTACGTTAGTACAATCCTCAAAGATAACGCTCAAAACTCATAACTAACAACATATTTGTAGATGACTAGCGTCCATGACCCCTAATCAAGCATCCTCTATGCAAAACCCCCAAATTCCCCAATTCTAGGTCAATCATGTAACTACAAAGTGGGTTCATCACGAATCCTTGGTTATATAAGCTAAAACATGGATCTTATTGTTAAATAATGCAATTGAAGTCATAAACTATCCATATCAATTATTAATTGAAGCTACATTCAGCCTAAACCACATGCATCGCACAACTTGGGGTTTATAGCAAGAATACCCAATTCATAGTAGAACACACTAATGCAACACATAAAAGTTCAAAAGTAAGTTAAGTACTAGTGTTCCCACCTTATATGATGATTTACCACAAGTTTGAAGTTCCAATGGTGGCTGCCATGGCTCCTTCTCCAAGCTCTCCAGCATCAATGGAGGAAGAAGAGTGAAAAAGATGATGAATAGTAATGAGGCCGGGGGTTTTGTATGATTTGGAAATTAAATCTTGAGTATGGGAGGATGATTGTGTAGGAATCTCTCTATAATCTCTCACAAGGTAGCTCCCTTCTCTCTCTAGAAACTCTCGTGAGGTGGTGTTGGAATGAAGAGAAAATGAATAACGTGTATATATATATAAACTATTGCTATCCCGCGGTTACTGTTCACGCTGGGGGAGTTACAGTGCTGAACTTTGAACTGTCATAACTTCTTCGCTCGGAAGTCCGATTGAGGTAATCTTTATATCCACTGAAAGCTTATTTGGAGCTCTACAACTTCCTAGAAGGAAGTGTCCCAAAACTCTGAACAGATAATTCCCAAAAATTTGACGAAGTCAGCGCATTAGTGTTACTGAATGAACAATTGATAGCGATTGACCCATTTCGCGCTCAGTTTTGACCTAGTAGAAGTCCGAATTTGCCTTTGGCCGAAACACAAAAGTTGTAGATTGCCTAAAAATCTATTGTACCATGGATGAAAACTCAATCTGACGAGGAACGAAGGAGTTATGCTTCCTCCAAGTTAACCAAAAATTATGAAGTCGGGTAAATTGAAAACTTAAAATTTACATCCCGATTTCAACTCGAATCACCAGAAATGACTTACAGACATTCTAGCAAGCTTAAATATACCAACATGACTTATTGGAAGTCTCCGAACCCTGTCGCTCCTTTCAGAACAGTATTTCACTATTCGAAGCTCGAAATCGCTTTACTCGTAATTTTTGAACGCGATAAGCTTTGAGATTTAAGAACGGGGTGTTATTGTGATGCCCCGAATCCCGTTATGAAATTTTCACCTCCGAAACCCGGTTAATCACGGATGCCGTGCGCGACGGCGGGTCTAAATACATAAAAATACAACTTTCAAAAATTTTTCTTTTTATAAAATTTTGGCATGTGGAGTTCATTTGTAGAATCAACCAACCTGTCATATTTAAAACCATTTATATACAAATGTAATCCAAATCAATCCACATCTATAATCCACTCCACATAGGAGATCATTTTTACATGTCTGGAATTACACATTCCTTACTATAATAGTTTCAAAACCCATACATAAGTACAAATAGTTTGAGATAACAAAAGATGATACAGTAGTTAGTCCTTAAACTTAAGGACTACGAAAGTATGTAAACCTCAGAGGCTTCTAGACCATACGCTACGCTCCAACCCCGAAGCTTGCCCTGCAAAACTATTAGAAAATGGGATGAGCCAAAACCGGGCTCAGTGGGAACTATATAGGTTTTGTACAGAAAATAACTACTTCACTTTACTACAAAATTTTATAAAACAATGCAACGCAATGCAATCTACACACAAGTGCATGCCGATCCCCACTAGGATTCCCATCCTATTCACCAGAAGCTATCTATCCGACTAACTGAGACGTCCCATGGAATACTGTCAACTAATTCCCGTATCACCAGAGAACCATTGGTATAAAACCATATCATCACAAACACTGGCTTCCTATAGTTCGTCATGCTATGACGGATTTGCTTCCCGTAGTCAACTGACCCATGTAATGTTTGCCATACAATAATCTCAACATAATCACATAAATAAGGATAATAACCACAAGAGATATGATACAATCAACCATACAAGTAACAAGCATATAAAGATCAAAATGTTATATCTCTTGTATAAAGCCTCAGCTTACACCCTGCGGTCACTAGGCTTAGAGCATCGGTTCTCGAAGGACCCCAAGCTCTAAACTAATCATGTCTCCTCCAAGAGAGAGAACTGCTCAGGGACTTGGTCTTATCTCGTAATTCATTTGGAGTTGAACCCGCGCAGGACATTTTCCCGGGGACTACGCTCTAAATACTTAACAAGAAGACACCCGTACAAGCAACGTTCCTCCAAGGACAGAACTACCTTAGGATATTTCACCTAAGTTAGGGCTACTACATCCCGGAACACCATTCCATTGATAGAGCCACACGATCTAATCCGCAAACCAGGGAAGCTATAAATGCAGGACTACGAAACTCATTCGCGAGAATGCAATATACATCAATATGATAATAATACAGGCGGCTACCATCGCACTGTACTGGGTAGCCCTTTCCCTTGTCTGTTTTGGGTGGCTCCACTCCAGTGTACTGGGTAGCCTTTTCCCTTATTCGTTTTGGGTGGCTCCACTCCAGCTATAACTTTTGGTATTTATATCCCGGTACCTCCGACCTGGTATTTATATCCCGATACCCCCGGCCTTACTATGATGCACCTGTATTCGTATACAATGGTATTTCTATCCCGGTACCTCCGGCCTGGCATTTATAGCCCGGTGTCCCCGGCCTAACATTTTTATCCCGGTGCCCCCGACCTTATTATCATGCAAACAGCAACCATATCAACAAATCTCACAAATATAATCACATTATATAGGGCTCCAACCCTAAGTCAATTGGGGCTTCAAGCCACAACTAGTATTAGTGCTTAACCATAGCAACTACAACCTTACAATCAATGCCCGCATAGATAAAAGGGGCCAAAACATCAATCAAGAACAAGTATGTACAACATAGATGTCCCAACATCATTATTAATATCATTATAGCATGTGTGATCGTATCAACACCAATATATCCATTCATCATTGATATATATATACATATCATAAGGCCACATAATCCATCACATGTGTAGAAATCAACATAAGGAGGTAGACATGTCATTTACATGGCAATGAAGTTCATTCTTTAGCCTCATCGTAATATCAATAATCAAATCTTATGACCAATAAACTTCATTTACATATGTATCTCACACCATTAGAATGTACCTAAGTAGCGTACTCATCACTAGTATTAACGATAGTCTACAAGGAGCGCCAAGTTGACAATTTGCTACATACGGTTCCGTCTTTGTGGGTTTTTAAGGAAATCTCCTCAATAGGGCTCGATAGTTGTTATAGGGCGTAGTCTTAAGTTTAAGGACTAACTACTGTATCATCTTTTGTTATCTCAAACTACTAATGTGATATATAGGTATTTCTGCCATTTCTAACCCACAAATAAGCATCTACTAAGCACAAACCCCAAAACCTCCCATTCATAGGTTAAACATGCAACTAAAAAATGGGTTCATTGTGAATCTCTAAACATATGTAATGAAAACATGAAATTAATCTTACATACATGCAATATTTGTTTTAACCCATCATTATCAACAACCAATTGGAGCTCAACCTAAGCCAACCCACATATTTCACTACAAACTTAGGGTCTCATAAAAATCTTCCCCACTTGTGTAGAAATCTCAAATGCAATATTTAATAATTTGAAAAGCAAGTTTAATATAAGTGTTCCCACCTCATATGATGCATTGAACCAAGCTTGAAGCTCCATGGAGGAGAATTGGTGGCTGAATCCCATGCCTAAGCTTTCCCTCCTTGAGCTTCCATGGAGGATTGAAGAAGAAGATGATGAATAGTGTTTGTGTAGTGTAATTCTTGGATTTGGATGAGGAATCAACAATATGTGTGGGGGAAGTATGGTTCGAAAAATGGGGAAGAAAAAATGGTTTGGGTGTATAAAAAATTGAGTTAAAACTCTAAAAAAATCGTCTCCAGGGCTCCAAGATCGATCTTGGACCTCCCAAGATTGATCTTGGGAGCTCTCAGCCAAAGCCTATTTCACAACACTGACCACTTTTGGTATTTTGGTCATAACTCCTTGCTCGGAACTCGGATTAGGGTGATCTTTATATTCACGGAAAGCTAATTCAAGGATCTACAACTTCCTAAGAGGAAGTCTCCCCAAATTATTGATGTATAATTCCTAAAAATCCTCCGAATATAGAGTTCTGCCAAAACACTACCGAATGACCAGATTTTACTAATTGGCCCACTTCGGACGCTTTTTTGACTAATGAGGAGTGAGAATTGGCTTTTGGTCAAAACACAAAAGTTATAGAATGGTATGAAACCTAAATATAGGCGCAAACAGAGTCTAAATCGGATAAGAGATGGAAAAGTTACATAGCTCCAAAGTTGGCTAAAAACCATAAATCGCGTAAGACCGAAACTCACCATTTGCAACCCAAAATCGATTCGGACCACCCGAATCACTAAAAGATCACTCACACGAGTGTAAGTAGACTAATACTACTGGTGTAAGGTGCCAGAGCACTACGAAACTCCATAAACTGTGATTTCACCATTCGTGTTGAAATAAGTGATCGAATGAAGGCAACCACGGTGGAATAAATGAACGGGGTATTACAGTTACATTGAGGCTTTGTACTAGAGATATAAATATGTTGACCCTTACTTTATTGTTATTGTTGTTATCATATCTCTAGTAGCCAATCTAAACACTTTATATGATATTGTTGTTGACTTACGTGATTATTGGTGGACTTGTGTGGCCTTTTGAGGTACAGGGCCGGGGTGCATGGTAAGCACAAAGAATTGACGATTAAAGTGGCTATACTATACAAGAGAACTTGAATAGATTATTAATGAGTTAGAATAGTGGCTTGATTGCATAATGTACTAATATTCATAATGAAATACTAAATAAGGAGCCTTGTGGATGTGTATTAGTATTGTAGAAAGTAACTTGATGACTTTCCAATATCTAAGTTGTAATACTTCGTGAGAAGTGTTGTAGACATGTACTAGTTGGAGAATTTCATAATGCATTATAGTCAAAATGGAAAGCAATGAATGCCATGACATAACGAACCCTAGGAAGCAAATGATATCAGTTAAGTAAAAACCCGTTGAGTACAATGCATATAAGGGTTTAAAAGCTAGGACTAACGTAGTTGGTTTGGGTAGCTTCCAGTTGCTAGGATAAGTATCTTAGTGATGGGGTTTTGCATGCTATAGGTGATTTGCATTTGTACTATGTTCATTACTAACAGTATAAATTATGTTTAATTACAAGCCACGTGCATGTTTGGTTGCAACATGTATTTTCTATATAAAACTTATGTAGTTCCCACTGAGCCTTGTTTTGGGGCACTCCCATTTTCAAACAGTTTTGCATAATAGGCTTCTGGGATTGGAGTTTGGTACTCGCGTATAAAAGCCTCTGATTTCCACGGACCGTTTTATAATTCTTTAGGAGAAGGACGACTATGTATAGTCATTTTGTTTTGCTATGTTGTAAATGAACTTGGGTTTTTATATATAAGTAATATCCTTACTAAACTTGTATAAAAGGTTTTCATATATGTGGAGTAGATTTGAAATATGATTGGATATGATTTCATTGTTATGTAATGATTTTAAATGTCACAGGTTGGTTTGTTAGTAAAACGATCTCCATATGCCGAAATTTTCTAAAACGAGTACTCATAAGGGTCTTATTTTAATTGAAGAAGGTTTTAAAAAGTTGTGATTTTTATATTCTAAACCCGCCATCGCGCACGACATTCATGATTTACCGAGTCCCGGAAGTGAAAATCTCAAAACAGGATTCAGGGCGTCACACCTTAGATCGCAATCGCTGTGCACAATAAAGTAAATCCTAGATGTCGGATGTGAGATGAGCCTGTACGTCACAAGCACAAGTAAATTCAGGGCGTCACAAGCACCCCATCTTTACCATGGGCTTGTGCAATAATATCAATACAAGTATTTCTATACTGGTGCTTATTCGATTCCAACATCTCAATAATCAATCTCGAACGGGTAGTAGTAATGCTCAGGGATTTAATAATAATAATAATAATAATAATAATAATAATAATAATAATAACCCATGAATAAAGTTAAAACAATTAGCTCAACAATTTTCATGAATAAATTTCTTAGCTTCACATAATCATACACAAACAATTTCATGGGTTAATTATACTGTTTTTAGTGAAATCATACTTTCTTTCGCAACAAAACTCTTTTATATAACCTTGAAAAAAGGACCAACACCATAATTTAGTAAAAACCATCAAATAATGGTCAAAATTCTCATATTTGTATAAGTTATGCGTTGCACCTTACTATACTCTTCATTCAATCTATGCTTTTATAAGTGAAAAAGAATTGGATGTAGTTCTGGACCACTTGGTAAGGCAACTACCCATCAACTAGTATGTCTAAACATAGTTTATGTAATAATGAAATACTATGCATATATAGAATTTAATTTACATGCTCAAGTCATCCATGCATTGTACTAGCATTTGCTAAATTTCCCAATTTAATGAGGTTAATCCAAGCAAGTGGGGAAATGCTAGACCCATACGAAAATTCACAAACCACAACACACATATCTTACTACAGGCTTTAATCATGTATTCAAAGTCATTAATACTCTGGACATTTAGGAAACCTTGTAGTTTAGTGAGTATTAGACAGACATGGGTTGATTTCTAGTCATTTCGGTACCAAAATCATAAAACATTCCATAAATACCAAATGCATGATAATAAACCTTAATATGCATCATTATTAGTATGTTAAACATCTAAATGCAGGCTTAAACCATAAAAATATGAATTTCTCCTTACACGTGCAGAGAAAAATAGTGATTTTGGTACCATAATACTACATTATCTTACTAGCAACCTAATTTATGCAAAGAATAAGAGAAAAAGGGAAGTTTCCACCTCTATAAGCACTGGACTGAAATGAAAAGCTCTAACTCAACGTCCTACAGTGACCAAATCGAAGAATCGACCTCGAAAATGAGTTCGGCTCGTGAAAAGCTTGAGAAATCTGCGATTCCGATTCAAAACTCCAAGATTTTAGCTACCATGCATCAAAATCCCACATCTAACCTCTCTCTAACTCTCACTAGAGCTTTGACTGTAAAAATGGTGCGGGAAGATTAAATAAAAATGGTCAATGCAGGTCAAATCCGTTAAAAACGATGTGCAATATTTTAACTGGCAGACCGATCTGCAAAAAATGGAGACTAGTCTGGCGTCAAACATTTTGGTATTATGCGGGCCGGTCTGCCAAAATGGCTATACTGGTCCGGCACCAAACCTGGACTGAGTTGACTTCTTATCCGAAAGTAATTTAAATTTGCCCAATTCGAATCCGATTGTGATGAAACTTTACCGAAGTGATATAATGTATTTTTGTGAGACATAGAAAATGACGAAATCAATTTTAGATCTCCCGAAACAAATTAAACCAAAAGAAAGTTTTTTAAGCATCACATCAACAAGGATTAGGACATTAACTAGAAAATTAAAACATTGGGTGTTACAAATCTGTGCGGATTGGTTCAAAAAGTAGCACGTGCGTTTCACACTCTCACTCTCCCCGTAGAAAAAAAGGCACCTTTCTATTTCTTTCTTCTCTCCTATCTACTATTTTTCTTCTCTCTTGAAAATGGTGTTTCTCTATTTTTATTCCTCTCTATTTATCTCTTAGTTCCTTTCTCTTTCTAAAATCTCAATATCTCAACCCAAACTCAATGAATTTCTCACCCCCAACCATGGACATCTAGTTAACCAAATCGAATTACCTAATCAAATCCAAATCACACTCAATCTAGCAAAATCAAACCCAAATCAAGCCCCACTTACCGCACCAAAATTGAGAAAGAGAGAGAGAGAGAGAGGAGCCTTAACATATGATATTTCTTCTTTCAAATTTTCAAGCCATTATTGAGTGTGATTTGGGTTTTAAGAGGGAGACAAAAACTGGATGAAATACCCATGGTTTGAATGTGATTTGGGTTTTAAGAAATAAAATCAAGATTTATTAAAATATTGGATGTAGTCTTGGTGTGGAAAGGTGTATGAATCGGTGTTTTTAGAATTGCCTTTTGGAAATAGAAGAAGAAGAAGAAGAAAGATAGAGTAAATAAGATAGAGGGGAAAGAAGAGATTTATGAAGAGAGAAGAACAGAGGAAAGAAGAGATGAAATCTTAAGAGATAGAAGAAGAAAGATAGTAGAAAAGAAAGAGAATAAAGAAAGAGAAATGTGCCCCTTTTTTTCTACGGAGAGAGAGTGTGAAATGCACACGCTGCTTTTTGGACCAATCCGCACGGATTGGTCCGTGTACAAAATGCACTATATATATCTATATCTATACTATATATAAAAGTACGAATAAATGTAAGTGTTTTTTTTCCTTTTTTTTGTACGGTCAAATATGCCCCTTGATTTTATAATTATATATCAACCTTAGATAATTATGCGATTTATTATTTATTTATTTAACTTATAAGAGTTCATATTAAAATCAAAGTTTACATTGATAGAAACTTTTTATTATTTAACTAATAAAAGTCCACATTAGAATCAAAGTTGACATTGAGTATAATATTGCATTATTTATTAAACTTATAGAGTCTACATTATAATCAAAGTTTACATTAATATAGACTTCTCATTGATTAACTAATAAGAGTCCACATTAGAATCAAAGTCTATATTGAATATAATATTGCATTATTTATTTAACAAGTTTTTTCATGGTTGCATTATCTACAGCTTTCAATCTCTCCTCAACAGTTGTGTTCAAGTTATATGAGGTTATCACTATTCTTTTTCTTTATTTATGATCACTATTTGTCAAACAAGTTTTTGTTTATTGTCGTTTGATTTATTATTATAGTTAGTTCTTTGATAGATAAGTTGCAAAGGGGAGTCTACATTAAGATCACTATTTGTCAAACAATTTTTTTGTTTATTGTTGTTTGATCTATTATTATAGTTCATTCTTTGATATAGAAATTGCAAAGACGAGAGATGAAGGTATTTTTTTTTTGCTATTTGATTTGTAATTATAAATTAAATTACTCATTAATAACCACGTGCAACGCACGTGCTGAAAAGCTAGTGTATATATATATATATCTATAAAATAAGGGGCTGTTATTGTTTTAATTTTAAACACGTAGAACGGATAAAGTACTATTTAAACGAAATTTAAGTTACATTTTAAATGGTTGACAATATTTTTGGCACTTGTTATGATAACCTATTATGTATATACGTATTTATATTTTTCTTGTATATTGATTTGGCTTAGGGATTGTTTTATGTTGACCATACTATGATCGATCATAGGTGCACAAATTTTATTATTGGTTGACATTATTTTTGGCACGTGTTATCATAGTAACCCTTGTTTTGTGCGATTGTTGGTTGCTTTTCTTATTTCCCTATTATTTGTGCTTGTTGTTACAGTTTCTTCAATTGGTAACCATTTGAACTATGTGAGATCACTCCGCGTTGCGTCTTGCTCAATTTTGAGCAGTTTGGAGTAACATGCAACAAATTTTGACAACATTGATTCCAAAAAAGTTATTCTTACTCTGCCTACCATCATGAATTTTTAATCTAGTAAAATTAATTTTAGGATTGTTTGTCGATAATCAAACATTAATATTGAAAGGGTAATGTTAACATATGCCATAAGATCACATGTTAAATATGCTATAAATAGAAGTAATTATTATGTCTTGTATGAGAATCAGTGTAACAATAAATGCATGTTGGACATTTGCTCTTTCTATATTTAGGTACTTATCATGTATTAGGACACACATTAACACTACCCATATTGAAATTTGGTTTAAACTTATCATTTTTTTTCGTGTCTCAGACAATAATTCAACATTTTTAATTTGTGCGTCCAATAGCTGAAGATAAATATGTATATGTAAGGAATATTTCCCACACACACCAAACTTACGTACCAAGTGTATGAATCAAGACATTTGAGGGGGTAAATGGATGAAAGAATATGATTTCCATATTTAGTACATAATGTACACCAAATTTCATCAAAAAATTCAACGGGGAAGTGACTTAACTAAACATCTAAATTTTCAATGGCTTGAAATGTGCATATATCAATTTTTTAGTTAACTCAAGGGAATATTAGCAATCCACAAGAATACTCTATCACTATAAAAAGCATTACTAATGCATAAAAAGTATTGATAAATTTATAATTTTTAAATTGTAGAATACTTATGTGGCCGGACCGATAGTTGCTTTCCCCATCAAATTACACGATGAGGGTGGCATTCAGCTTCACCGGCTTATGTGTAGATAAGTTGCAAAAGGTTATTGCTCCTTCAATTTTCTTTGCAAGTCCCAAGTTTTCAAAAGGTGACGTGTTTCAGCGTTTGCCTCGACCTGGATACTAGGATTGGACCCGAACTAGAATTCCAAAATAAATAGTTGGGTCATTGCCTTCGGTCCGATCCTGAAGCTGAAGTTGTCTAGACACTGATTTGGCCCATGGCAAGGTTCATTGAATCTATAGATTATTAGGTAGTTATCAGATAAGTGAGAGGAATTTTAATTTACGCTAGAAATGAAATCAATTTCTTTTTAATGTAATTGTACTACCAAAAATGTATATGCTTCTATAATAGCTTATTGTAATTAGCATACAATATAAAAACCAACAAATAATAACCATTAAGAGATTATTTGGATCATGATCTCCACTAAGGAAAAGAGAAAGGTAGGTCAGACCAAGAAGGCAAGTGGTCCGATCTAGTAGGTTGGACCAAGAAGGAAGTTGGTCCGACCTACTTAGTTTACAATAAGGCTTAAGCACAATACAGAGAGAAATGTAGAGAGAAAGAGAATGAGCTTAGGGAAAATGATTTGGTTTAGATCTCTACTAAGTTTCATGAATTTTTTTTCCATTTAATCTTTAAACTAGACCACATTAGACGAAATTGAACCCGAAAAATAATGGAGAGGAGCCAAATTCTATAATTACGAGTTAATTTTTTTTCTTAAATTAAGAGTTAATATCTTCTTCAAAAGCATAATCAACTTACAAAAACTCAAGATTAAATTTTATTTTTAAGTCATTGATTGGGACGAAATTAATGAATTATTTTTTTATACAAAATTAATTTTAAAAATTGTGAAAGTTAAAGCAAAATAAAAATATTAGATAAATGGATTGGCTTAGAGGCCAAAGCTCACTTGCTAATTAGCGATGTTTTAAAAGTCTTGGTTAAATTTTTTTAGGCTGTTGCGACGAGATGTTCCTACAAGGTGGTGGAATTAATCCTTATTCGGAAAAATAAGGCTGTCATTGGGCTACTTTTGCTATCTTTGAGCTAAACTCAAGCAATAACCAAACAATTGGCCCCACAATCCAATGCAACTTACTTACTAGAGCCTTAATATTGCGTTGCATCTTATAGTAAAAATAAATTTAAGTTGTCGGTCTTATTGAATTTGCATAGGGATGGCAAAAATACCTATGGGTTTGGGTACCCATGGATCTCTTACTCGATAGGGGCAGATATGGGTATAAACAATCGGGGGCGGGTTTGGGTTCGGGGTGGGAATTTTTAAATTTTGTCAAGTTCGGATATGGGTGTCTCAACCCTGTACCTGAACTCGCCTCGATATATCTAATTTTGTAATTTTGTTTCTTATATATATGTGTGTATATATATGTATATAAAATATATATGTTTATAAAATTAGTTTATTGTTGATTGTGTAAATATATAATTATATATATATATAGTATAACATTATATTATTTATAATTTCATTTTTCTTATTTTTTTTCTTTTCTTTTATGTTTTTTTGACGCGATCCCGGATTGTACTCCTAACCAGGTCGTTTGTGAATCCTTGACCCGTACTCTATAAAGAGACTGGAACCTTGGAATAGGACGAATAGATGGATAATGGAACCTAAACCCAACGCTTAAAGAAGCGCGAACCTCGGTATAGTGAACGACACCACAATCTAGTGTGGATGCTAGATTGATAAGTCAAGAAACACGTGAATTAATCAATTCACCATGTTCAACATGCTCTTACAGAACACAAAGAGAAAACTCTCCAATCATAATTGTATTCATAACTTCATTAATAAAACAATATTATGCCTCCTTTAAATAGGAGCAATAAAACAATAGAATCCTAAAACAATAAGGAAACTATTTCCTATTAAAAATAGGAATCCTGATAAAAGGAAACACACTAAATAATTATCTCCTAATTAAAATAAAAGGCCTGTTAAAGAAATAAAGAAGCTTCCAAAATAATAATAAAACTAATTACATTCTTCGCTAGCCGGTTGTGAGAACACGCTAGAAAATATGAGGCTGAATTTCGGACTTTAAGGCGTGCCCGCACCTTATCAAAACAACACTTCTGCCTTTTGGTCACAATTTCCATCTTTAACGTGCCCACGCTTTAGGCAAACACTTCTTCTGATTTCTTGGCTAAGAAGGGCTAGGCAGAATCACATCACCATCCCTTGGTTTAACCAGTCTTTAACAATTTCCACATTCAAACGCAGTTTTGGAACTTGGAATCTCCCATGCCAATAGAACAAGTACTTTGAATATTTTTGACGTTTGATTCTCGTTGCAAAGCAAAACTCCTTGAAGTTCAAATCATGCTGCAATGCGATCCTCCGCAACTTGTTGAAGAATTCTATCAACAGAAAGTTTGGATGGACATCAAAGCGATCCACTCCAATGAAGTCAATCTTCAACTCAGCTTGAACATTATCTCTTGGCCCTGTAAAGAACTTATTCTCTTCAATATCTTCTTCTTGAGGTTCATGCCTTTGAATTCGAACCTCTTGACTTCGCTCACGAATGTTATTCTTCATTCCAATGCTTTCCAACACATGTATACCTATTACACTCACAGCAAAGCAAACAAACACAAACTTTTCTGTGCAAATAGTACATCTTGTTAGGTTATCAAATAATCTCCTTACATGCAATACACCTAAAATAGCCCTCAAATGTAATGCTTGTTCATTCAACCGCTTGTAGTAAAACAGTGCATCCTCAAAATAGACAATAACAAATCCTATGGTTGGCCTCAAAACATAATTTAACAATCTCATGGATGTATTAGTCAAACTAAATGATGCAACTAACCCTACAAATAATCCATATTTTGTTTTGAAACCCAAGAGCTTTTTTGGAATACACACAAGTATCACCTTTTTTTTGAAACCCAATAACTCTTTTGGAAAACATCTTTTAAAATCAATTTTGGCAAACTCATGCTTTTGAAACAACCATTCCTTTAGAAGACAGCCTTTTGAATCAAATTTAGAAAACTCTCAAAACTTATGCCTTAAGGAATGTATTCCATTTCCCAAATTGATTCGGTCTAGGCATTGAAGTGCCTTTATTCCCTTTTCAATTATCTTCCTTGCTTCTATGGCCGTCTTTGAAAACCCTTGTTCTTCTCCGCAAATAATCTCTATATTCCTTTCATTCTCTACGACTGCCATGTTATTCAATTCCTCCGCTACAACCTGCTTACCTACAACACTCTCATAAAAGCAAAGAAACATAGTCTCATTCGTGCCAAGAGTGCATTTATTGAGGTTAGCGGTTAGCGCATCAAAATTCATCATAAGCAATTGATCATTCCAACTAATCGATAAGTAACAATTCAAACTACTATTGCTACATGACAATGTGATATTCCAATGATCAAAGCCTTTCAAAACAATTTTTCCCAAGAATAGCTCAAAATTTTGATTATTTAAACTCACAAAAGCATTATTCAAATTCACAGAGTTAGTTACCCATTCAAACAATCCACGCTCAATTTTGAATCCCATAAGCTTCTTTGGGCAACAACTTTCCAATTCAAGTTCATCAACAACTTGCTCTAAAGCTTGTTGTCCATGTTCCAACTCATCTCTTCCATGGTGTTGAGCTTTGATTTCCTGTAATGAAGACAAAATAGAAATATGCAAATTCGGGTTAAATTTGTTAGTATTTAAAAATACCTCCCCACTCATTTTGGCACAATAATTCTTTTGTCTCCCCTCAGACTCATTCTCACTAGAGACCACTAAAATTTCTTTTTCTTTCTCTTTTACCTCAGCCTCTCTCTTTTCATCACTCTCTTTTATTTTTCTCTCAAGCTGCCCCTCAATGACAACTATTTGAGTTTCTTTTTTCTCACAATCCTTTTCTTTGCACTCGCTTGAGATATCATTCTCTATTCTTTTTCTCTCTATACTCTCTTTCTTTTCTTCACCACTCTTTTTCTTTTGCTCACTACACTCTTTCTTTTGCTCACCTTCCCTCTTTTGATCACTATCCTTTTATAACTTCATTTGATCTTCATGAGCTTGCTTTGGTGGCAATGGAACAAGAGTAATGGTTTTCCCATTCATCTTGAAAGAGTATTTATTGGAAACGCCGTTGTAATTGATTTGCCTATCAAGCTGCCATTGTCGACCCAAAATCATGTGGCCAGCCTGCATTGGAACCACATCGCATAAAACTTCATCATTGTACTTCCCAATGCTAAAAGAAATAAGCACTTACTCGTTCACCCTTATCACTCCATTATCATTCAACCATTGCAAGTTATAAGGACACGTGTGCTTGAATGTAGGCAGATTCAACTTCTCAATCATTATTGAGCTAGCAAAGTTTGTGTAAACTCCCCCATAAATTATCAAACTACACACCTTCTCTTGAACGAGGCATCTAGTTCGAAATATATTCGCTCGCACGCTTGGGTCACCACATTCAGCTAGCAATTCACCTTCTACGGCTTGTTCTTTAATTTCTTCCAACTGGTTAGTTTCCATGACCTTTAATGATGGCATAGGTTCAATGGAAGTTGTACTCTTCACGGGTGCTTTGGATTTAACTTCATTTGGCATTTGGATAGGCAATGAGTTGCTCATCTTCTTAGCTTGCTTATAGGCTGTGGCAACCATCTCCTAAAACCTACGACAATCTTCATCCTCAAACATGGAAGACTTTTTCTTCTTGAAATTATTCAAATTTTGTTTTCTCCTTCCCCCGTTAGGAGTTTCACTTAACCGCCTGTGCCTTTTAATTTCTAGATTTCTTACTCGTGCGCTATCCCTTTTAAACTCCTCATCACGCCAACTTTGTTCAAAATTAAAATGAGACATTATCGCTGCCAAAACAAGGATTAGTACAAATAAAGAAAATAAATTTCCTCACTGCACTCCCTTACGTGTTTTACTCAATTGATGTCACTCGGATTTTTTTTTTCGCTCGTGTTTGTCACACAAATAATGATATACTCATAATTTCTCTTTGGAACTCTTTTAAACAAGTTGAACAATATGAATTTGTCATAAGTCCCCAACAACCAATCGTACACCCAACAATTAGACTGAGTGCCTTCACAATGTAATACTAAGGACTCAAGAAACAAAATTCTAGCAATATTAATGAGCCAAACGAATTTCTAGAATTGCTAGAACAATTATAGCAGAGTTTCAAACAAACCACCAATGAATATCAAACCCTATGAGTATAGCAATCAAATTTTTCTTAGGGTTTTCTAGATTTTCCAACCAAACAAAATTTATATGAATCAAAATCACAAGATTAAACCCAACAATAAGTATAAATGAATAATCTAGGGTTTCGAATTTTCAACTTTCAAGAGTTCACAATTTGCAAAATCAAATCAATTCGCAGCGCTTTAAACCCTAATATTAATAAAATAAACAATTTCTAGGGTTCAAGGATTTCGACTTCTATTATGAGCAATGGCGCCGCAATATCAAAACCCAAACAATGAACAATTCAATTATAGGGTTTCAAGAAAAAAAAATTTCCACTGTTCACGAAGTCACTATTCACTGTTCATATTTTTTTTCCACTGTTCACGAAATCACTATTCACTGCTCAATTTTTTTATTTTTTTTAAAACAAACCCTAAATCAAGATACGGAATTCCAATTCGCAAAATCAAAGACTAGGGCTACAGAATTGAAATAACAAAAGAATGAAAGATAGATAACTTAGAGTAGAAGTTCGCTCTGATACCAATGACGCGATCCTGGATCGTACTCCTAACCAGGTCGTTTGTGAATCCTTGACCCGAAGTCTATAAAGAGACTGGAACCTTGGAATAGGACGAATAGATGGATAATGGAACCTAAACCCAACGCTTAAAGAAGCGCGAACCTTAGTATAGTGAATGACGCCACAATCTAGTGTGGATGCTAGATTGATAAGTCAAGAAACACGTGAATTAATCAATTCACCATGTTCAACATGCTCTTAAAGAACACAAAGAGAAAACTCTCCAATCATAATTGTATTCATAACTTCATTAATAAAACAATATTATGCCTCCTTTAAGTAAGAGCAATAAAACAATAGAATCCTAAAACAATAAGGAAACTATTTCCTATTAAAAATAGGAATCCTAATAAAAGGAAACAAACTAAATAATTATCTCCTAATTAAAATAAAAGGCCTATTAAAGAAATAAAGAAGCTGCCAAAATAATAATAAAACTAATTACATTCTTCGCTAGCCGGTCGTGAGAACACGCTAGAAAATATAAGGCTGAATTTCAGACATTAAGGCGTGCCCACGCCTTATCAAAACAATACTTCTGCCTTTTGGTCACAATTCCCATCTTTAGCATGCCCACGCTTTAGGCAAACACTTCTTCTGATTTCTTGGCTAAGAAGGGCTAGGCAGAATCACATCAGAATTTTTTATTCAAGCAATTTCAGAATTTTGTTTTTGTTTTTTGAATCTATAAACCCTAACACAATTTGGATTAAGATTAACAATAATAAAGATATATGGTTTCAAGAATCTACTACAAAATTGAAAGAACAAGAAACTAAGATAGAAAACCTGGATAGAAAAGTTTGCTTTGATACCAATGACGTGATCCCGGATCGTCTTTCCTAGATAGGCTAATGGTCCTTGACCCGTAGTCTATAAAAAGACTAGAACCTTGGAATTCGTCGAAAAGATGGAAGATGAAAACCTTAACCCAACGCTTAAAGAAGCATGAACCTTGGTATGATCGAAGACGCCATAATTGATTGTGAATTATCAATTGATAAGTCAAGAACAATACGGATAAATCAATTCGTAATCATTCAACAAGTTCTTAAGAACTCAAAAGTGAAAACACTCTAATTTTATTAATTGCCAAAGTCTCCCCTAATACAATGAATATAACTCCTTTAAATAGGAAATAAAGCAACTAATTATTTTCCTAAAACAATATGGAAACTAATTCCTATTTAGAAAAAAGAAAATAACATCTAGAATAATCCTAATGCAATAAGGAAACTAATAAAACACTTTAAAATAAGCCCAATACATTCATAACATGACAATAACTCTAAATAATAATAATCCTTGGGCTTTAAGAAATATAAAATAAATAAATAAAACTAATTAAATAATTCCACCAGCCGGTCATGAGAACACGCTATAAAATAAGGCTGCATTTCGGATATTAAGGCGTGCCCACGCCTTATCAAAACAGCACTTCTGCCTTCTTGGACATAATTCTCAGCATTTGGCGTGCCCATGCTTTATGTAAACAACACTTCTGCCTCTTTGGCTAAGAAGGGCTAGGCAGAATCACATCATTGTTTTTTTAAAAAAATTGTCAGGTATACCCATGAGGACCTGTTATCCGACGGAACGGGGATGGGGATTACCCGACATCTTGAATTGGGGATGGAGACGGGGATAGGGATGGTTTTTGGTAGCGGGGGCGGAGATAAAAATTACAAACCCAACCCAAACCCAACCCGTTACCATCCCTAAATTTGCTTGCTTAGATTATATTTACCCTTTTTCAATATTTCTCTTGAGAGCAATGCAACACTTGGGGGATATTGTGACGACCTATACTTTAATCACTTGGTAACACTTCAATACTAGCCTAACCCTCTTCCTTATGAGAGATTTTGGGTAGTGAAATTTTGGATCGAGATGATTTTTATGGTGTGAATACATCCAGTATGCATCAATAGCATATTTACATTTGCATGCACGGTCGCAATTCAATTCGGATGGCCCGAATGAGTTTTGGTTACTCAAACATCACTTTTGGCTTTTTACTGATAAGAAAATTGCGTTATGTGGTCATTCTTACTTTAAAGGGTGTTTTAATCAATTAAACACCTTCGATAAGTCATATTAGTGATTTTGTATGTGTGTCTATGGTTGAAATGCATTTCGGATATCCGTAATTGAATTCGATAGGTTGACAGTGAAAAATCAAGTTTCGGCAAAATGAGTTTTTGTCCAACTTTGGAAGACCATAACTGTTTCATCTGAACTCCAAATAACTCACCGTTTAAATCGTTAGGAAGATATTTGATCCCTTTTCAACTTTCATTTAAGAAGGTAAGTCCAAATCAAGCTTTAAGAAGGTCAAAACTTATTGCGAAGTGGATGACAACACTAGCTTGGTGCATCAGTAACAGTTTGCTTTCTGTGGCAAACCTGTAAGTTCACTAAATTTCTAGCACCAACCTGTTGGAAATTTGGAAAAACCTCAGACAAAATTTGTAGAGGTTTGAGTTAGTTTTAATTAGGAAAAAACGGTGCATCAATCGGAGTCCTGAGAAAAAGTTATGCCTAGAATAAGAATAGTGCATCAGAAAGTTTTATCAATTGGGGTTGACCCATTTTTGACCTATTTTTATTCATTTTTACCCCTTTTTCAAGAGAATTTGACCATGGCACTCTAAAAAACATCTAAGACAAATTCTAGAGAGATAAATAGGAGAATTGTGGGTGGATTTTAGGGGTTTTACACCTTGGATCAAGATTTGGTCATCAAATACTCAAATTCTTCATCTTCTTCACCATCACCATACTTTCCACCACTTGAAACTTGGAATTCTAGGAGAGTGCTCTATTCCAGCCTTTATTATCACTTCAAATCACTTCAATCTTGTGGATAGAACATCATTGAAGTGGGGACACTAGTATTAAACTTATTTTTTAAAGTATTGCTTGTTGCATGTTCTTTTTACTAGTAAATTGGGAATTTTGATATGGATATTGATTGGCTTGCATGCATGGGTTTCGTGACACTAGTTATATACTATTATAAATAGATTTTATATGGATTTTAGGATGGTAATGATTTCCAAAAACATGTATATAACTACCATACGAATATTATGCATGATTGATATAAAATGGCTTAAACCCCCACTTTTGTAAATTACAAATATATGTGTATATGTTTGTAAAAGTAACATTTGTGGGTTTATCTTATAAATTAGGTACTAGAACTTATAAAATTATATTTGTTGAGATTTGTTTTGTATATCATATGGTGATGACCTATTTGACACAAAACCGCTAATGGTTAGCTTACTACTTTTCGTAAAGTATGGAACTTTACCACTACTTCATTACTTGATGGGATTTCTAAACCTATGGAAGGTTGCTATGTTTTTTCTTATGGATGAAATTATTACAAGTTTTTATATCTCATTATGGTTTTGAAATTTATTTATGACTTTACATTCATCAAGCACTATCGTTATACCAGTTGAATATGATACTTTAGTTGCTTAAATGTGATTATCATTATACATTAGTCCATGGTAGGCTTGTCACTAAGGAGGACTTGGCTATGAGAGCCAGACTCTGCACAGTAGACAATTATACCTAGATGACCTATTACGTCCTACGGGAGGACTTAGCTATGGCAGCCATATTACTATTGTTCTTGTGGAAGGAATGTAATTGGGACAAGTCCGAACTACCAGTTATATTATTGTTCTTGTGGACGGAACGTAATCGGGATAGATTCGAGTTACCAGTTACACATGTCCTGTGGATGGACAAAGCAACAAGTATCATACGATAATATATAACTAGTGCCTACTTTTTATATGAATATACTTTGGTGGTATTTCCTTCCGTACTATATTTTGGTTATATGGATTGATTTTATCCATTGAGTTGGGATATCACTTGGCATGCATTGCATTTATTATATTTTCATGGCATTTGAGATGAGTACTACTTAAATGTATATGGTACACATATGACTTCTTTATTATTTTGATATGGCACATTGCATGTGTATAACTATGTATACTTTAATATATAAAACCCTATAGTTCCCAATGAGCCCGTGTTTGGCTCTACATTCATGGGATAGCGCATGTATTATATCTAGTTGCCTCTAATGACCCCAGATACTTAGTAGTTCTCCACGGTTTGACAACTTAGTTTCCTTGGACTTAGTAATTTGTCATGTATATTTAATTTTTGTATTGTATCAAGTTAAAGAATTTACTTTGAATTTTATAATTAAGTTGTATTTTGAGTTTTAAATAAGTTTTACAAATTAATTGATTACTTTACTAAAACATGGCTGGACTTTTCTTCAATGATTGTGTTTGTTTGAGAAATGATTTGCTGAGTATCGTTTAAATAGGTTTTGGTTATTCGTAAAACAGAAGAGATCATGCCGAATTTTTGTAAAAATCTAAGATACACCTTCTTTTGATTATATTATTTTTTTTACTCATACCACTTTAAAAATGAGTAACACTTGCAAATGTTTTTCCTAAATTATAAATTTTACACCACACCCGCCGTTGTGAGAGACGGCATCCGTGACTAACAGGGTCTCAGGGATCTAAATCCCATAATGAGATTCGGGGGCGTCACAGATATAATCACTACATATTCTTACAAAGATGTATTACATCTAAACCTTTGTAAGATACAATTCATTTAAGTTGCATTCCTTTCCCTAGATTTTAAAATAACATGATTTGATTAACCACGGGATTTTAAAATACCAAAATTTTAAAATTGAATGATTTATCAATTCTTTGTTCTTTTTTGTTATGGGATTTTACAACCAAAATCTACAAATTTTAAAATCTTACAATTGGGTTTATTTTATAGGAGGCCAAAATATATAGGCGGTCAAGCCAGAGCCGAGCATCCTTAAACAATCAGAGGATCATGAAAGAAGACATGTAAGACCCTCGACCGGACTTAACAAGGCAAGTGGTTCGATCTAGTATGTCAGACGAAGAAGGAAATTATGCCGACCAACTAGATTGGTCAACAAAGATAAGGATAAGCAATCAAGAGAGCTGAGCTGGAAGGTAACATATTGGGAGGTTGATACCTAATTATGCGTTCACAGGGAGCTTGGACAGCTGTATGGCCCGATGATTTTGGAGTATTGCCCAAGCATATCCTCTTTCGTAAATTACCCTTTATCCTAAAAACTAAAGGTAAAGCCTAATCATATATATACTTATAAATAGAAAATGATGCGTCTTATCATGTATTGATTAACACAAAACCCTAGAATAGATGCTATAGTAGCTCTATCTAGAAAACCTCCATTGTAATTAAGCTTTTTATAAGTAGCTTTGAGCAATTTAAAAAAGCGTGCACACACAAAAAGGGTGGATGTACACCAAACCAACTAGTCACTGGCCGGGGAATCATCCTCTAAACAAAAATCCTCCCCTCATTGTGGTTGATTTGACTGTGGTTTGTTCATATTTTTCCATCATTGACTGTCCAACTTTTCTTACGAGCAGACTAAATTTTCTGGCACTCGCAGATTTCACGGGAGAACTTATGCAACGATAAAACCTTTTTTTTTTAAACAAGCAATAACATAAGTCGGAGCAATTATGGCTAGCAACTTTTATGAACTTAAAAGACTCGAAGTAAAAAATTTATAAATTCATTAATCCATTTGTCTTAAATTAAAAGTCCAGTATTTTTATTGTAATATCTCAAATTATTATTTTTTTTTGTCTCGGATTAATAGTCCAATATTTATACTATTATGTTAAATTACAGGTTGAATTTGAAATAAATCATTTCATTTTTAGTAGGAGAAATAGATGACAAATATGATGCGCATTAAAAGGACAAGAATGAAAACAATAAATTTACATGAATTTGAAGGCATATTCTTGTTGAGTAAACCGCGGTATGCCGAATGATCTTCATGTTATGGACGAAGAGATTTTCTTTTTAACAATGAAAAGATAAAATTATAAAGACAAAAGAGATTTCTGTCCAAAAAAAAATGACAAAAGAGATTTTAAAATATAGCATAGTTTTATGGTTTTTAAAATCCCAACTTTTTAAGGCACTTAATAAACACGCGAGATCAAGAATATCACCTAAAAAAATGGTGGGTGCTAATTACACGTATCAAAATACATTATAATATTTTAATATTAGTTTAGCGATATAAGACAATGTAATATACACATATTTAATCTTATAATATCAAGTATGTACACATGATTTCGGTTTTATAGAACTAAGTTAGTATTTTGTTTTTTTATTCTCAACAATAATTTGTTTCTATTATATTAGATAATGTATAAATATTCGATGTAATAATATTGAATAAAAAAATAAAATATTATCGACTAAAGTGGTTTGTAATTATCGAAGCAAAAATACATCTTTTTCGAAGCTAAACTGGGCCAAGGTCCAAAGCTCTTCCTCCTGGTCGAGCCCTTGATGCTTTCGCCGATTTTACAACGTCCGGCCGATCGATAGTTGTTTTCACCGTCCAATTACACTATGATCTATAGATGTGCGTACGTCTAGGTATCCATTACTGCTCTTCGAAATATTTTGTAAACGGGTTCAAAATTTTCAAGTGTTTGCTATTTCAGCGAAGAACCATTTTGCTCTATCTCTCTCTCTCTGATAATAATACTTGTTTATTTGCACTTGTTCTTGTACAATGAATTGGCTTAGGGATTACATTTACACCCATACTTCTACATCCCCTTATCATTAGAAAGAAATTAAAAGGGCCCGTTTGAATTTTAAACTTTGAATGCATAATGCTGAATGGAACTTCTGGCCTTGTAGTCCGATTGCGTCCTCCTTGTCGTCGTGGACGCGGTTGTCGAACCTTTTGTTGCGTCCACCCTTCTTGTGGATTATAGAAAGTTGTGTTCTGATTCTCTTTATATGAATTAAAGAAAGTTAGGTAGTGAAATATGCTTTGTATCAAGGGGGGGGGGGGGGGGGGGGGGGGGGGGGAATAAGGGTATCATTGGAATAAAATTTCGTTAAGGTTAAATTATGCACTGTCTCTTAACATTGGATGCTGAATTTTAATCCAATTCAGCATTATTAAGTTGTGAGAAACAAATGTCAGCTCTACCTCTTAATGCTGAATAGACTTTCTTTCTGCATTAAGAGGTAAAACTCAAACACCACCTAATACAGTTTAAGAACATATATAACGACATAGAGGAAACTAGCTGATTGATACTTTAACTAGGCATTAAATGAGTGTTTTGGGATGTGGGCAAGAGAGGGGATAACAAAGAGCTAGGAAATGTTATTACCTAAAACAGTTCATGAAGAGAATCGCACAGAGGAAACTGCTCTACTTTGCAATCTCCCTTTCATCATCTCAATTTTGTTCTTGCAACATTCTTGAGTATGATACAGGAGTTTTGGTCAGGGAAATACTCACTAATAAAGTATGTTGTGTTGAGTTAAATATATTTAAGGTTAGGGTTTTTGCTTGGCCTTGGTCCTACATATGCTTAAGATGAACGAACCATTTACTTTTAGAGACGAGATTGTGCTCATGGCTTTGATCTCAACCATTGCCTTGGTCAATCATTAATGTTGTCTAGAAATCCCTGCACAACTAGGCCTCGCTTAGGCACTATGTGGTGACCTGCCACTTAGCCTAGCTACGCCGCCTAGTATGGCCGAATGTCAATTTGGCAGTACTAGTGGAGTTTTTCACTCCTTTGTTTTGGAAATAATTTTATCATATTTGAATTATGAGAAATATTCGTTTAATCAATTCTTAAGGTACCTTTTGGAGGTTAAGTTGGATTTTTATAATATTATTTTTTTAAAATTGTAAATAAAGAAAAATGGGCCATCGAGCCTAGTCCTACTTAGGTGCTCTATGCGCGGTGCGCCTTTGAAACGCCAGACTTCCGCCTAATATTTTTTAGAAATTTGGCTTAGGTATTCTATATCATATAATCCTAGCCATTGGTAGTGTTCTAATTGACCGTGTTAAAATCTCAACGGCGGTGAGAAAGCACAATCCGTGTACCTTTTACTTTAGCCATCCATCTACTGACAGCGATCTGTGTCCTCTCTCTCTATCACTCTCCCCCATTGCCTTTAAATACCTTGCTCCTTTCATTAGTTTCGTCATTCGCTCTACAATGGAGTAGTCCAAATATTTAGAGAGAGTTTGAAAGATTTCTATTAGATTTAGGGAAAAAGGCTTCTATTTTTTTTGAGAGATTGAGCGATATTGTATCAAGGTGAGAAGATCTCTTCAGTGGTCTTTCTATGTGAATCCCGTATATCCAGATACTTTTTATTGTACTGTTGTCTCAAGGATCTTAAAGTGTTCCTTCATACCATACATGGTTGAAGATTACTCTTTCTTGTTAAAGAGGCCCTTTCGAGAGACATATATCCTAAACCGTGATCTTATTTGGTTAATTCTTTCTTGAATTGGATTTTGAACTCAAATGTTTATTATACTTCTATTTGTATTCTATAAATCAATTACTTTCTATTTTGATTGTTGTCTCAAGGATCTGTAAGGGTTCCTTCATACGTTCTATGGTTGAAGACCACTCTTCCTTAGTGAAGAGGCCCTTTTGAGAGATGTGTGTTCAAAATTGATCTTATTTTATTAAACGTATCTTTGTATTAGATTTTTATCTAATCCGTGTAATAGTCTTTCTCCATTTTCATTCTCTAGATCTAATTACTCTTTGTATTGTGATTGCTGTCTCAAGGATCTGTAGGGGTTCTTCCGTACCTTCTATGTACTCATATTTAAGTTTCCCATTTATGAGACTAGTTTACAAATCACGATTTTATTTGCATAATTCCGTCTTTGAATTGGATTTTGAACTAAGACGTATAATGGTGTTCTCTATTTGTATTCTATACATCTAGTTACTTTCTGTTCTGATTGTTGTCTCAAGGATCTGAAGGGGTTCCTTCATACCTTCTATGGTTGAAGAGTACTCTTCCATTATGAGGAGGCCCTTTTGAGAGACATGTTTCCAGAATTAAACTGAATTTCGAACTTTTCTGTACTGATCTTTCTCTGTTTGTGTTCTCTAAATCTAGTTACTTTCTGTTCATATTATTGAGAGATGTGTGTTCAAAATTGATCTTATTTTATTAAACGTATCTTTGTATTAGATTTTCATCTAATCCGTGTAATAGTCTTTCTCCATTTTCATTCTCTAGATCTAATTACTCTTTGTATTGTGAAGGATCTGTAGGGGTTCCTCCGTACCTTCTATGTACTCATATTTAAGTTTCCCATTTATGAGACTAGTTTACAAATCACGATTTTATTTGCATAATTCCGTCTTTGAATTGGATTTTGAACTAAGACGTATAATGGTGTTCTCTATTTGTATTCTATACATCTAGTTACTTTCTGTTCTGATTGTTGTCTCAAGGATCTGAAGGGGTTCCTTCATACCTTCTATGGTTGAAGAGTACTCTTTCATTATGAGGAGGCCCTTTTGAGAGACATGTTTCCAGAATTAAACTGAATTTCGAACTTTTCTGTACTGATCTTTCTCTGTTTTGTGTTCTCTAAATCTAGTTACTTTCTGTTCATATTATTGCCTCAAGGATCTGTAGGGATTCATTCATACCTTCTATAGTTGAAGATTATTCTTCTTTATTGAAGAAGCCCTTGAGAGACGTTCTTCCTCGATCATATTCAATAATGTATTTCTTTGTAGTGGATTTTGAAATCAAGCATGTAATTGTATTCTCTATTTGTTTTATTTTAGTCCAGTTTCTTACTATTCTGATTGTTGTCTCAAGGATCTGTAACGGTTGAACATTACTCTTCGCTATGAAGAGGTCCTTTCAAGGGACGTAATTTCTGAATCATGTTTTTCTTTGGTTAAATGAATCTTTAGATTGTTTTTTGAAATCAGATTTGCTTTAATTGGAGCCAAATTAATTGATTACAAAAAAACATAAAGAAGTATTTCAAAAAGGGAATTTCACTATGTATGATATTTAGCTCCAGTTTTGGTCTCAATTGTACAAATATACATATTCGTCTATCTTCAATTACAAAATTAGCCATGCTTTTATTATGTATTTCTTAAACGTATGTATTACAGGTTAGCTCCAGATAGGAGTAATGGTGATTTTTGGGAGATAGAGAATATGATCGTTGTTCATGACATTTCAGTTAGATAATATTGGTGTTCCTAACCATTACAGCCGCTATCAGAGCTATTGAGGTTGATTCATCTCTCGATCACTAAACGAGAAAAGACCAAAAGGAGACAACAGCTTTTGAGCGGTAATTCTAAGGACATAGAGGAGAAAGGAAATGATGTTCTACATGTTCTCACCGAGAATTTAAAGCGCTTGTTTTGTTTGCAGTTACCAGAGAGGCCAGTTACGGTATAACTTTCTTATTTCTATTTTATCTATATTTCTTATTAGAGTTGATTGTGTAATTGAATCATCACTACGTTTCGATTGAGTAGTGTTTATTTTTTCAATTTTTTTTTCAACATTTGATTGCAGATTTGAATCTAATTTATCACTGGACTTTCCGTAGATGTTTGACGCATAGTTCAGCCATTCCTCCTGAGGATCTGCAGACGATCTATAGCAAATTTTCGTTTTCCTTCTTCAGGATATCAAATTAATATAAGAACTGCGTAGATCGTTGAGCTTTGTTCCAATCAAAATTAGGTAAAGCTCCTGTTAACCCAATTTGATTAACAAATCGGATATGAATATATCTCAAACCTGATCTATTTTATATATAATATTGCAAAGTGTTTTGGTCCACCATATAAAATTTTAGTTAAGTCATGTTTTGGCCCGTGAATTTTCTATTTTTGTTTGGTAACAAACTCAATTATAGACTCTTATTTAATTTATAATCAGATTTATGGATTGGATTCGGTATGTTTTCAGCCGAATAGAATTTGGATATATACAATATGAATTTTTCCACCAGATATGTGCATTTAAGAGGTTTACGGTCGTTGGATTTTTTACTCTATATGTGCATTTACGGCCATTGAATTTTTTACGGTCATAGTTTACATGCTCTTCAATATGAACACCCAAATTAATATTTTGTCCACCATTACACCCTGCATTATCCTTTTTACAACCAAAAGCGATAACCTAATAGATACGTACAAATTGTTTTTTTATTAATATTCATCTGATCCGAATTAGCTTAAATTGCTTTCAACATGATTGTTTGCACCATGACAAATTTGTTAACAGTTTCATCCTCTTGTGTTTCAGGAAGAATGCGAAGATTTGAATATGAGGCAAAGAGGTAAACGGCAGCCTTCTTTGGAGAAAATCTCGATACACAATGGCTTCAATGGTGTATCAGATTGAGATTCGCTATTGTTCTTTCTTTTCGAGGTTTCGAACTATTATCCCTTTGGATTTTTGTAATTTTTTTTTTTGCTGGATAATATATTTCCTTTTGTTCAAAGCATCTACATTAATTACAATAAATCAAATCTACATTATTAATAGTATTCTTGCTATATTTTCCTTTAAAAACATATGGGCAGTGCCATCTTCCTGGAAAATGAGTATTTGATTGTTATTTATTTACTTTCAGTGTTGGACATGATTCGCTTAATTGTTCCCATTTAATTTAAAAAATGTGATGCATGAAAGACTTAAGCTTGACATTTTGACAAGCAAACGCCTCAATATGTGCCATCGCGTGTTTAAAGCATTGATTTAACTAAACTAAGTGTTTGTGAAGGTTTCTAAGCAACCAGAGAAAATGATGCGGGAACGAGAATCGATGATGGGGGACTACTTGGAAGAGCAAGAAATTAGTCGGCTAGGTTTCTTTAGAAAATGTTTTTGGCATAAGAAGCATCAATATTGTGATATACATGTAATCCTTGCTTTGAATTATGTATTAATTAGTTGGCAATCCTTGTTTATATTTCTTTTGGCCGAACTGCACTCTACTTTTGAGTTATGATATAATCGAAATTTAGTTATTTTCTTTTGTATTGACTAACTTATCCTCTTATTATAAAATTACTAGTTACCTCTTCATAACCACTAGGAGTGTCCTTATTTTGTAATGATTGTGGGGGTTTGTTGTTGGTCTTTTGGTCATCTTCTAATGAAATAGCTAATAACACGTGTCAGTATGTCATTGATAAGAAAGTGTGATGTTTATACCCGTTATATTACAGTGTGAAAGTTGGCTGTTCTCCTAAATTCAAGAAATTCAAAGCCCTTTTATGAGACAACCCTAGGCAACTCCTTGCGATGCTATAGTTTGGGCCAGCCCTTTTTGCAACCCTGGATAATTTGAAAGAAAGCATTATCGAAAAAATTTAATTGCGGGTAAAATTCATGGATGGATTTGCATTTTGTTGCTTAGTTCACTTCCTTTAGGCATCTAAGTAGCCACAAGCGGTGATAGTGTGAGGACCTTGCCATGCTAGTTTGCTAGGTCGCAATTCATTTAACTAGTAAATTGAAGAATTAAATAAGAGAAGAACAGAGAGACAAGGGAGAATGCAGTTGATGAAAGTGAAAAAAGAAGAAATGCAGAGAGTAGAGAGAATGGGGAATTCTATAAAGAGTTTGCAAGCAAGTAGTATTATATAGATTAATTGGTGTGGATTTTGTACATGATTTTTGTATCTAGTAGGCTTGGGTATATGTGTAGCATTAACTTAACTTGTACATAACCAATTCACAGAAGTATCAAATTAATTCATTTGTTCAATCTAAATAAGATCAGTGTTCAACACAAATATTTCAAGACAAGAGCGCGCAACTTACTTGATGACTTAAAGGGTTGCAATTTTTGTCAAAGGTGCATAATATTATGACACAAATTGATTTTGGTTTAACACCTCTTTCAATTTGAGATGGAGTGTTGCAAATAAAGATTTTTTCTGTGGCAGTATATTTTATTTGTTGAATTTGTGGTAGTTATGTATTGTTTTATTTGTCTTCGGTCAAAACATACCATAGCTAGTGTTTTTTTTTTCTATGTAAATTGAGACATTCCTTATTTATATATTTCTTTCCTTAGAATTTAGTTTGTGCCTATTTATACCTACTTTGAAGCCCTTGTAATAACATAATTACACCACAATAATTAATACAATTTCATATTCAGAAATTTAAATGTTCCTAACATGACTCATGTACACATGTATGATGCGAGTTTCTCTAGGCCGAGAGAATTCTTGGTAGAATCCCCTTTGTTAAACTATGGACCATTATTGTACACAGTGTAAGATTGTTCATCATATTTTTTTTAGTTGTTAAGATTTGAAATCTTTGCTAGTTATGCCTGATTTATTTTTTCTTGAATTTTCCATCACAGAGTCTCGATTGACTTTGAAAGGCGGAATATGTGGAGCAACATTAGCCTTCAGATTGTGGACAACTTTCCATCTTCTTCACTCAAAGGAGTCCTGATCAAGTTCGGAGTTACAGAAGGAGGGCAGACCGGAGGTAATTTGGCTGGGCCAAAAACCTACTATATTGCCACATTGTCCAAATTACATTTAATCGACTGACTTTTAAACACTGCACCAATCAACCTCCTTTGCACACCCATCAACCCCATTTTCACATTGATCTAGAATGTTGAAATCCCACTATTTTGTCCTTTTTCTGGGAACAAAAACTGCTCTCATTTGCAATGTCATTCATCATCTAAATTTACCCATGCAACGTTCTCGAAGTTGATAACCATGTTTCAGTTAGAAAATTACTTATTAATAACGTTATTAGTGCTGACAAATATGTTTTCAGGGTAGGGCTTTTGCCTGGTCTTACATAAGCTCAATACAAATGACCTTCTTCATGAGTGGAGGTCTTCTAAGGCGCTTTCTCCAATTTTTTTTATCTTGTGTCAGCTCTTCAAACTTGACTCATTCTTATTTGTTTTTACATTGCTTGGCGGAATGGCGAGTTTGGAATTCTCTTTTTCACATAGTCAAAAAGGATTGGGTCACCACACCTTTTGCCGAGGATTTGTTCATCCAGCGCTGAAGTGGTTATTTTTTGGGTGTCGATATTGGAATAAGGAATGGTGGCATTTTTGCATTTATTTTAATTATTTTATTCCAATGTTCTTATTTTTGAGGTTTCTGTAAGGCAGAGTGATCTTCCGTGCATCTCCAGTTCTCCACGGACACGTGATTTGCGGGTTGTGATCTACAAATGATTGTGTGCTTCCACTTTTCATTTTGTTATCTTCATTTCACCATGGTGGACTCCCTGTCACCCTATATTATCTTGTCCTCATTTGTTAAATTCATTTTATTATCAAAATAAATAAATAGTTTTCATCCTATAAAATAGAGAGGAATACGATTTATCATTATTTAGTTTGGAAAAATGGCTCCTTTTTATGGGTACATTGTTCCTTGATTTCAATCTATTCTGTTATTGTTTCAATAGAGAACCCTATAACGTGTTGCAAACTTAAACTAGCTTGATTTTTGGTTGTCTATATATGTTTTTGACCATTAACTTTTAGAGGTAAGATGCCTTACCCCTATTCGCCATTTTGTCCATGTTCTTTTGCAAGATTGTGATTGTTACAAACCATCTCACCCAAAGTGCAAGTTCTTAGTTAGTGGACTAACAATGGATATCACACTTTCCAACAGTGTTCATACTTAGATCTCAAGCATTACTTCTGTCAATGCTCTAAAATCTCCATCTAGAGTCGACTAGGCTCCACCTAGGAACTAGCTAGGCAGCTAACTGATCTTGCAGGATGGCAATTCGGCAGTGCTAGTTGAGTTTTTCATGCCTTTTTATTTTGGAAATAATCTTTTTCGTGTTTGAATTATGAGAAATATTTACTAAATGAACTCTTATTGTCCTTTTTAGAATTAAAGTTAGATCGTCGTAATATTATATTTTTGAACTATATAAATGAATAAATCCGGCCACCTAGCATAGCCACCCAGTCCTCGCTTAGGCACTCTAGGTTCTAGGCATACTTCTACTCCCGGACTTCCAGCTTAGCACTTTTTTAAAATATTGGCCTTGGTATTCTTCCTCAAGCAATCCTAACCATTGGTTGTGTTCTAATTGGCCTAGATAAAATTGCAACTACTTAGAGAAATCACAATCCTTGTTCTCTGTCTTAGTCATCCATTCCCTGTCTCTCTCTCGCTCGCCAGCACCATTGAATACCTTGAGCCTTCCATTTAGTTTTTAATTTGTTTTTCAATGTAGAAGTACAATGGTTCCAGAGAGAATCTGAAGAACATTTTGTTTTCAATTTTTTTTCAAGTTTGAATTATGAGAAATATTCGTTTAATGAATTCTTAATGTACTTTTTGGAAGTAAAGTTAGATTTTTGTAATATTATATTTTTAAAATATAGATTAACGAAAAAGTTAGCCATCAGGACTAGCCATCTAATCCTCACTCAGGCGCTCTAGGCGCACTCCTACTACTGGACTACTACATAGAATATTGGACATATAATCCTAACCATTGGTGTTCTTATAGGTCGCGATAAAAATTCATTCGCTTGGAGAAAGCACAATCCGTGTGCTTTTTTTATCTGAGCCGTTCATCTATAAAGAATCGACGAATAGTAGATCATGACTCTCTCTCTCTCTCTCTCTCTCTCTCTCTCTCTCTCTTAGCGCCTTTAAATACCTTGCCTTCAATTACTTTCTTCATTCATTCTTCAATGGAGAACTACAAGAGGAAGTTTGAACCGTTTCGAATAGATTTATAGAGAAAGGGTTCTGATTTTCTTTGAGTGATATTGTATCAAGGTGAGAAGATCTCTTTAATGGTCTTTCTCTATTTGTATCCTATATCCATCTCCATTCTACAGTGATAGTTGTCTCAAGGATGTTTAAGGGTTCCTTCATACCTTCTATGGTTGAAGATTTATCTTTCTTGTTAAAGAGGCCCTTTGAGAGACATGTCCTGAATCACAATCTTATTATGTCTTGAATTGGATTTTGAGCTCAAACATTCAATGTACTTATCTATTTGTTTTCTCTAAATTGAGTTACTTTCTATTTTGATTGTCGTCTCAAGGATCTATAATTGTTACTTCATACCTTCTATGGTTGATGATTACTCTTCCTTATTGGAGAGGCCCTTTAATTTTGAGAGACGTGTTTCCAAATCTCAATCTTACTCACTTATTTCATTCTTTGAATCTGATTTTGAACCAAAACGTGTAATGGTCATTCTCTAGATCTAGTTACTTTCTATTCTCATTGTTGTCTCAAGGATCTATAGGGTTTCCTTCATACGTTCTACGATTGAAGATCATTTTCCAAATGGAAAAGGCCCTTTTGAGAGATGTTTTTCCAAATCAAGATCTTATTCAGTCAAATCTTTCTTTGAATTTGAATTTGAACCAAGACGTGTAATGGTCCTTCTCTATTTGTATTCTCTAGATCTAGTTACTTTCTATTCTCATTGTTTTCTCAAGGATCAGTGGGCGTTGCTTCATACCTTTTGTGGTTGAAGATTATCCTTCCTTATTGAAGACGCCCTTTTGAGAGACACGTATATCCACAATGTTATTCGATTAAATCTTTCTTTTAAGTGGATTTTGAACTCAGATGCGTAGTGGTATTTCTATATTTGTTTTCTTTAAATTAATCCAGTTACTTTCTAATCCGATTGTTATCTCAACGATCTGTAAGAGTTCATGCTATGGTTGAAGATAACTCTTCCCTCTGTAGACTTCCTTTCGAGGGATGTAATTTGTGAATAACGTTGTTTCTTCTATAAATGAATCTTTGGATTGGAATTTGAAATTAGACTTGCTCAAATTTGATATATTAATGGATAATATTTTGTTTTTTTTTCCTTCTAATATAGAGATTTTTTTTTAGATTTTAATAGAGAATTTTTTGTTTAGTCATGAATAATTTTTTTTTCAAACTCTCTTTTCTTTTGCTTGAGGATCATTGGATCTGGTTTTATGTCGACCTTCCACGAGTTCTCTTTTTATAGATCTGGTTCTCTTTTTCTGAATAGTCTAATCTTTTTTCTGCTTAAATTTCAAGATCTAATTTATTAAAGAATTTTTATTTGAGAAAATTAGTTGCGAAGAAAATAACTTTAAAAAAATTTATTCCAAAATGGGAATTTCAATATCTATGATATTTTGCTTGTTCTAATTTTGGTATGAATTGTGCATATATTAATTATTTCCAAACATATGGATTACAGGTTAACTTCAGTTACAACTAATGGTGATTTTTGTACGATAGATAATAAGATCGTTGTTCATGGCATTTCAGTTACGAAGGTAGCGTATAAATACATCCTATTCCACTACGTATGTGTTTGTTTTTCTCTTTATTTACATGAAATTAATGGTCAAACCAATACCTTTGATTCAATACAATAATTGTGATTCTTGGTATAAAATTATATAATACCTATCATTTTATTCTCTTTCTTTTTATCACTAGAATATAATTTGGAATCTTGAAATGTTAATTTATGGTTCACCAAGAATTGCAACCTTATGAAAAATAACTTTTGTTGACGTTTATGAAATATTTATGTGTATTTGTGATGTACTACATGGAAAGTAAATTTTATTTATGCTATTCAATAAATGTCCATAAATAGTAATATTTATAATTATGCCATCATATAATTAGACAATTATATAAGGATAATAGAATTAATAGAAATAATAATAAAGGACTCTATCTAACCCTTTATTATAATAAAGGACAATAGTTTACAGACATTAATTTCAAGGACAAATTTTTAATTAAGGACAAATTTTTTATTTTGATTAATTTATTTTTATTTTATGGGTCATTTGACGATTTTGTCCCTTTATAGTTTTTTATCCTTTACACATTGTTTGAGGTTAAATTTTTTGTAATTAATTTGAATTCAAATTGTAGATATTATTTTATTTTTTCTTTTTCTATCAAGAAGTTGACTAGAATTCAAATTGGGCGAAATCAAATTCTAAGAGGAGAAGAAAGCTCACTCTCCTTATCTCTCCTTATTTCACTAGCGACAGCTTCTTGGACCACAAGAGGATGTGTGTGTTCTTGTTATTTTTACATCAAATATTCAGTCTAGCTTAGCATTGTGGGATGAGTTAATGATTTCTTGGTGATGACATGCACGTAAATATAAGAGTATACAGCTTCTTAAAAGGGGGCTTAGAGGGTGAGCTTGATCATCATGGGTGGTTTCAAATTCTAAAGACGTCAGAGTGGCCCCCATCTGCTCATATGAGGAGCAGTTACTACGTCATGGTCTTGAGTTTATGAGTTGCTTACCCTTTAAAGAATACACACGTCTTGGTAATTGATTTGAATCTTAAGCCCTCTAAAGATTTGAAGATCTAGACTTATAGGTACAATTTGAGAGCCAACTTACTTTCTTTCAATATTAAGATAGGCTACTTAACAATAAGTGTAAAGTCCGACATCGGAAAGTGGGGAAAACTTGAAGTGCTATATATGTGCACCCAAGGGATTCCCACTAGTGAGGCTTTTGGGGGTTGCCATGGGTGAACCTGCCAAGAACAAAACCATGCGGGAAAGGGCTACCCAGTTGTACCTGGAGTGGAGCCAACCCAAAGTGGATAATATCTTGATAGGGTCGGGGCCTAGGTTGTTACAATAAGATACTATGAAGAGATAATATGCTCCCCGTTTAATCCTAGGTAACCTTTAAACAAAGTACATAGACAGGAGGAAAATGCTTGCACCAAGACGGGAATGCCTCAATCTGGAGTTAACTTACTAGGAGTAACGTCAAACAAAATGAGCCTAATCTAGGTAAGTATATATAGGTTTAGGGAGATGATTTAGGTATTTCAAGATGATATATAGTGTAATCTTATAGTATATATAAGGTGCAATGCTCAATGATGGATTTTATTTTTTGATATATTATGTAAATTGTTAGAAAATTAAAAATTATTAAATGTATAATGCAAAGATTATGTATTTTATTGATTTTTATATAGTTTTTGTTATATATATAAAATGCTCAATCTTATATATATATTATGTATAATTTAAACTTGAAAAAAAAAAACTTGTATAACTTAATATGTCAAACAAAATATTGATAAAAATAAAAGATGCAACTTAATATGTTGCTAGAAAATTATTATGAATAGATTTATTCTTTAATAGTCTGCAGAAAATGTTTAATTGTAAGGTTAATGTATGATATTATGATCTTTTGATTGTAATTTGCCATTTTATGGGAGAATTGTGGTTTAGATATATTTGCAATGTTTGTTTAATCTCATATGGTTTATGTCTAGTTTGATTTATAGACGTTTATTCATCATTTGACTTTTTATGTTTTGATTTTTGATTATAATTCTTGTGTGGAATTATCTTCTGATATAATTAAATATCTTGTGATATGTGTTGAATTGGTTTGAATTTATTTTCATTGATTTAATTCTGAATTTAATTGTATATTTATTTTCTTATATTATCTTTAAGAAGGGTAGTATTGAAATTCAACTTAATTAATTGAAATAATATAATTGTTAATATTTTGTTCTTAATTAAAAAGTTGTCCTCTAAACTAATTAATTCAAACGAGTGTCCTTTAATAGAAATAGAGTGAAACATTTGTCCTTTGAAAAAAAGCCCCAAGTATTAAAGGTATGTGGTTCATTTATGCTTTGATCCGACAACTGAAAGGTATAAGAAATGTAACTGGAATTGATGATGCACCGGTACCATATTCTTTAATGGCATATTTAGCATCCAAATATTTAGGAATGTTTTCACTCGGTAATTGGTCCGTCGATATAATTGCCATTGTTTTTTCAACAATTATGTTTTGGGGAACTATTTGGTAGAACAAGAAAACTGGGGGTGAAGTTTCATTAGAAATTGCTTTAGGCATAAGAAGAATCAAGTTTGCATTATATTTGTAATCCTTGCTTTGAATTTTGTATTAGTTTCTCATCTCTTTTTGTACTTTTTGACATAATGGCGCTCTACTTTTATGTTTCAAATTGTTTTTCAATATGATTACTTAATTATTTTCTAATACTTAAGTGCATGTATGTAGGTATCTATCGAAAGCATCCAAGATCCTCTTAAGGAGGACTTGAAACAAGTTTAGGAAGGAAAAACCCTAGATCAAGAATGCTGCAGGTATTCTTTCTACCACTTGGATGCGCGCAGTGGTCATTTCTTTTGGCACCTACTGTTCATCTTGTTCACCACATATCTTCTTTTTTGAATGCATTATCTTTTCACTTATATGCTACTAATGACCACTCTTTAGGTCTTGTTTAATTGGTTTAGTTTGAAATACTTTCTACATTTGGTAATTGACCTTTTATGCCCCTGAAGTTTACCAGTTGCCGTAATTTGGTCCCTAACGTTTTATTTTCTGTATTTTGGTCCTCAAAGTTTGGGCCAAGTTGCACTCTCATCCAAGATTGAATGCCCCGTCAATTTTTGGATGGAATATCCATATGGGACACAGATTTTTTGCCTAAAAAATGGATTTTCCATTGAAAGAATAAAAAAAAATTAAGACAAGTTGCCCAGATTTAGATAAAAGTGCCACGAAGTTCAAACATTGAGGACCTAGAAAATAAAACATTAGATACTAAAGTGAGACAACTTCAAAGGCGTAAAAGGTCAAAAACCCTTTTACATGGCTAAAAAGTAAAATGGGTAAAAAAATATTCACTAATTTTTGTGTAATTGTTTGTGCTTGATTTAAAAACAAAATTGGCAGACAAAAGTTTAATGCTGAATATATCAGAAAAAGTATAATTCCTCCCCTTAACCACATATGCCCTTAAAGGCTTTGCCTTATATTTGGGAAACATCTGCATTTTTGTTTAGTTTTTGGTTGTTGTGTTCTTTATTGTCAATCTATGTGGTCATTAAGATCAATATATCTTTATGGGATGCAGCAATTTGGGAGGCACAAAAGAGGGACAGATTGAGATAGAAGTGCACAATCCATTTCAACATTTTTCTAAGGAGGATGTAAATCATATATACACTTTCCATACCAGAAAATCGATGGGAGGGAAACCGCAAGTGATTCCTCATGGAATTTTGGGATAATCTGTTTCGTTGTCTCTCTCTCTCTAGAGATAAGAATAAGGTTGCAACAATCATTCCATCTTCCTCTTCAAGTATTAGAAGCCAAATAATTGTATTCAATGACAAAATTGCAAATGTAATACGGAGTAGAATTTAAGTAATGGATCCTTTTCCAAAGGAAATTTTATTTTAGAACTATATATTAGTAGACTGGATACAGACAGTTACCGTGGGGGACTACTTGGAAGAACAAGCAATATGTAGTAAGAAGAATCAGCTTACTGATAAATGTGTAATCCTTGCTTTGAATTATTTATATTTCTTTAGACCAAAGTGTACTACACTTTCAAAAGTGAAGTGTGTTCCTATTTTCAAATGCAATTGCGCTCTTTTTTTTTGTTGTTGTAATTTTATAGTGAAATAGCTATAGGCTGCACCTATAAACCGCTATCATATCAGTTCAAGAAAGTGTCATTATTATTTAGTAATGTGAAAGTTTTGAGTGTTCTTAATTCAATAAATAACAAAGCGCTTCCTGTGTAAAAACCTTAGCCAGTTGTCTGGGCTGCTATAAGTTTGAAAAAGGATTGTTGTATTGCTGCAATTGAAATAAGATAGAGTAAAATAGTTGTATTGCTTCAATTGAAATAAGTAAAGACTACAAGAGTATATTTAGTAGACGGTGAGGGACCTGTAAAGCTAGAGATCTTCTAGATTGATTTGATTGCCTCAATCAAAGAAATTACATAAATCCAGGATATCTCAAACCTAGATCTCACCAAATACAATTAAGGATGTTGGAATAATCGGGACTACAATCTCAACATATATATAACTATCGATCAAATTTAAATAATTATTGTTTACCCATTGCCGCGTCTTTTGTGGAACACCCATTGAACCCAAGTATGGCCAATTGAGTGAAATGAATCAAGATGGGTAGGTGTAGAGACAGGGATCCGGATACTTCCTTTTAGAGTACATATTCTTAACACACATATATGTTCAATTACAATGTGGTTCTATTAATTATTTTAACAGGGTAATAGGTTACTTGAGGTGGGAGTAACGGTAGTTTTGGAAATTAGAGAAGGTGTAAGATAGTAGTGCTTTCCGCGGTAGCAATGATAATGTAGGAGTAACCCGATCAATGAAAGAGTAAAGTACAATACAAAATCAGAGTACAATACAATCTTTCCTACTGAACCCAAAAGATGACGAAGAGTGAGAACACAAATATTATCAAAATACTTGCAACTTGCTACAAAGGCGCGCGAAGACCATATTGGTGTTTATCACCATATGTTAGTTTGCTTGTATATATATATATTTCATTAAAAAAAATAACTGCTGCTACATCGTCAATACACCTTCTTGTGGTGTAAAGTGCAAAGGGACTTCGGGGTACAAATGGCTCATCGAAAAGCAAAGTCCTTTGGCTATGATTTGTTTAATATGGTTGCAAAGAAACGCTGATGAACTTCAACTTCAAAGGAATTCTTATCGAACCTAAACCGGAAGTCTGGTCTATAGTAAAGATATTCTTCTAGAGTAGGGCTTTAGTTATTTGTTATCCCTTCGGAATGATATCCATATTATTCGTTGCAATTGTAATCAGGCTTCGTGTTTATAATGTTGAATGGCGTACGCATATTTTCTATGCTTAATAGGTACTTGTCCCTCTGCTGTACCTTCTTCACTTCTATTAATCAAATTCCATTTTCGCTCCCTCTTTGGTTCATCTCTCCACATGCGAGTGCGATATATGTTGTTCGCTCACTAACATGTTCCTTCGAAAAAATTTCTCATAAGCAAGTTCTACAACATCATGCTAGCTAGGCTGAAATGGGTATTTACTATAAGCGCTAGACTAGATATAGTTATATTCTGCCTCTTTTTAAAATGTTAATATCTACATAATTGAAAAAAACGGTGATATTTTTTAGTTTTCATATTCCGTAATCAGATAAGAATGTTATTGTTTGTTCAAGTATTTGGACACTTTGCATGGACAAATGATGTGTACATTTTTGACTTTCTGACAAAGAAATTTAGCTATAATTTTCTTTTCACTTGACCCCAAATTTTGATCATTGTCAGGGGGAATATTTTGTGGTAGCTGCAACCGTTTGCTTCTTTTTTTTTCCCTTTTTTTTCCATACTAATTCAGATTTTACAATGAGTAATTATTAAATAACAACAGTGCAACTAACTCCAACATTCTTTAATTCGCAGGACACTTTGGTACATGGTACTTGTGACACCCTAATTTCCATATGAAAGCATCAACATTTGAATGCAGGTAATCACGTGTTGTCGTTTCTAACAACGTCGATAAAAGATCAGAAAAGCCTGAAACCAACATGATAGGTGAAACATCCATTAAACAATAAGTGAAATTATGATAAACTCATCCATTCGACAATAAGTGAAATTATGATCAACTCATCCATTAGACAATAAGTGAAATTAAGATCAACTCATCCCTTAACATACTAGAAGTGTCATTACAAAGTCTAGATTCTACCATGCATACATAAACTTCATATATATACTAGCACAACAATGTCTCGTAATTATACAATAAGAAAGACTAATGGAATTACAAAATATAAGTAAATACAAAATTTAAAATAAGGTTTCTCCGTCATAAGAAACTCTCATCAATGTCACATGTGAATCTAAGATAAACGCCCTTCTCTCTTCCCCGTCTCTTGGTACTTGTAGATGTACCTATATACAAAAAAATTAGAAAATATGAGCCAACCAGGTTCAGTAGGAACTATAATGGTTTTGTTCTATATGAATACATATTTTAAATCACATACACAATTGATAAAAGAAAATAAACTTTATTGTTGCATTTCTTAAAATAGTGCAATATCCAACTGTGACGCCCGAAATCCCGTTTAGAGGATTTCACCTCCGGGGCCCGGTTAGTCACGGTTTCATACGCGACGATGGGTGTTATAGTATAAAATTTAGAACTTACATAATTGAAGATATCAAATAAAGCCATATATTTTGGAAAATTTTGGCATGTGGAGTTTGTACTTCAATATAACCAAAACCTGTTAAAGCATACATAAGTTTAACTAAAAACATATTTCCATATCTACCAATATCTTGTCAAGTAGAAATTAACATTCCATTATAAGGTAATTCCTCTAACGAGATTCCAATCTCATAAAAACTTTACATATATGGCTTAAGGGTTTAATACAATAGAATATGAATGCTTTAAAGAATAAGACACAAGTCGTTTCTCAAATGACTTTAGTAATCAAATCTTCAGAGCTATCTAGACTTTGTGAGCGCACCGTCCCCAGGTATCACTTGCAAAACCTGGTTTGGAAAATGGGAGTGACCCAAGCGGGCTCAGTGGGAATTATAAGGGTTCGTATAAGAAAATAGGTTGGAAAGCATGCATGCCATGCAATGCAATATGATAAAAGTAAATTTAGTTTATATGCTGCTTCTCTGTAATAAATCACCTCTGGGTAAAATACATTTCTTTTTGTACATACAAATGTAAATATATATACTGCATTTCGGAAGTAGCCAATGCACAGAAAACCTTTTGTGAAATGCATATATATAATGTCCCCAGCCCAAAGTATAAGAAAGGCCATATATATATATATATATATATATATATATATATATATCTCATCATATTGTACAAGCCACAACACCGCGACCAGATCTATCACATCAATCATATATATATACGTCACATCTAGGATTTCAAATCTATTGTGCACAGAGATAGCTGGCAACTCGGTTTCTTCTACCCCAAGGCAGGGACCACCTACCAGGTCCACTTAAATGGAAAATGCCCCCAAGGCAAAAATATAAACTCACGTAGCCACCAAGGCTATACGCTACAAGTAATAACCATCTACCTGGTACGAACGGTGTAACTATCCGATAATAAATCCCAAACAATATCTAAATATAATAAACTCATCAAATCAATGAAATCATAAGAATATAGAATCCAACAAATGTAGATATGTATATACATACATTCTATATGTATTTGTACAACTCGTACACATATATAAATATATATCTACTTTAGTTATGCATACATATACATTATGTGGAACATGTAGTGGTATTGTTGTTACACTTAAACCAAGTTAGCCAAGTCCGTATACTAGTATTTAAAGAAGAAAATCAAATGCTTGGGGTTTAGTGTTTCCCACAAATTTGGCACCAAGCCAAGGATAATATTGTACTGGTACAACCCCTGAATTTTAATATAAACCTCCCCTTATGATCTTTATACTTTACTTGTTCAAAATAACCTTGTGGCCTTAACCAACATAGTTACGGACTAGCCTAGTAGGTGATAAATCTCATAATTTATGAACCAATAGCTCTAGTGTAATAACAATATCACATACATGCATAACTATATGTCAAAAGTGCCTTTAGTTCCAAATATAACATTTTATGTATGCATAGTAGTGTATACTGTACACTATCGTATCCGTACATAAGGGTTTTGTACCAATCTTTCCAAAAACCACGTAAAAATTGGGGTTTCTTGAATAATCCTCTATTTAAACTCATATTGAATCCAAATCAAGCGAAGAAACAAGGAAAATCAACCCGAACCCCATGAATATGCAATTAAGGTCGAAAAACCCTAGGTTTGGTTTGATTTGGGACAATTATGTTATAATAACTTAAAAATAAGATTTAATACTATTGTTCCCACCTATTGAGGGTTAATCCCTCGAAGAATCATAGCGGAATCAAGCCGAAGAAGTGTTGTCGCAGAAATCCCCAAATTAAGCTCTAAAACCCTAGCCATGGCTACCAAAGGAGCAAGAAGATGAAAATGATGATGATGATGTTAGTTTGGTGTGGAATAATAAGCCTTAAGTGATCCCTCATTATCCCCTAAGATAGCCTATCATTCTCTCTCTAAGGGCTTTCATAATGGTGGGTTGAAATGAGGAAAGAATGAGAATAAGAGATATATAAAAAATCTCGCCAGCCCAATGTAGTCGACTTCTTACTATTCATGTAGTTGACTACATGAGGTATTCGAATACATCCTTTTCCATGTAGTCGACTTCATAGGCTTGAAGGTGCCCCTTTCAGCTTTTGGCTATCTACCAGACTTCGCAAACATTTTTGACCATCGAGGAGTGGGAATTGAGTCTCGGCCAAAACATGAAAGTTGTAGAGCGCTATGAAAAATAGGCATAGGTGAAGACGGAGACCATTTCTGATATAAGACAAAGAAGTTATAGAGTTCCAAAGTTGGTCCGAAACAAACAAATCGCGTAAGACCAAACTTGTGATTTTCGAGCCGATTTTCGTCCGAGCAATCCGAAATGACTTATGGTCATTATAACACACTTAAATACCTTAATATGACTTATTGGAAGTTTTCGAACCATACCAATCTTTCCAGAACCCAATTTGGCTATCCGAAGCCTAGTTCTGCCTTATACGTGATATGAATCGTAATTTGCAAAAGATAAGTAAACGGGATGTCACACTAACCCCATAGTACGAAATTAAAAATAAATAAACTACAATATAAGAAAATACAATGTGTTGTCTCTACAATGCACCAATTATCCTATACTAGACTTCTATCTCATCACAAAGGTAACCAAAGGTTTATAACACTTATTTCAATAAGAGGGCTCCAACCCTCAACTAGTACCAATATTTGGGCTGTAACCTATAATATATAATATATAGTGGCTACAACCGCTCATATGGGCTCCAACCCAAATCTCAAGTAAGGCTACAACCCTACAATGTAAGGCTATAACCTTACAATAACTACCTACGTAAATGATTGTGCCAAAAACAATAATAATATCAATAATAACAATCTGTCAAAGTAGCTAACATTAGTTTACAACAAAAACTAGTTTAAAAAGGGGTATCAATATCATAAATTATCAATAAACCTACCACAATCTGGTAGTATTAATATATAAGATGTATATCGTAATTTCCAACAATTATCATATGCATGTTGGTGGCTATTTGCCAAATTCATACTTTAGGGGACATGTAAGGTTCACTTCTTATGAGATCATGTATATTATTCAATAAATAACATAAATCAAAGATCAATTGAAAGATTATCAAAGACCATGGGGATACTGTAGCCACTATGATTGAGTACCGGTACTAGTTGGAGCCCCAACTAATTCGGGGTTGGAGCCCTATGAGATATTAGGGTTGGAGCCCTTTACATTACTGTTGTAGTTGCCTGTTTATGTTATTGTGTCAATGTATACTCCCTTCCCACGAATTAATAGCCATAGTACTGGATTTAACAGCTTTCCCGGGTTGCAGATTAGTTTGTGTGCCTCTATCAATAGGATTGTGTATCTTAGAAAGTAGTAGCCCTACACTTATGTGAAAGACAATGCATGTCCCAATTTTTCTCGACATAGTAGTCATACTAATGATACACAATCCTATACTAAATAAGAAAACATAGAGTTAATCATTAGTATGACAATGCATGTCCCAATTCAAAAATGTATCAATGAATAAAGTGGAATTTATAACAAGTTGGCCTAGGGCGGATAATTTATAACTTGATAATTTGGTAGGCTTGATGACATGCCATTATCCAAGTTGTAATACTTTATGAGAGGCATTGTAGCCATGGATTTCATAATGAATTATAATCAAACGGTTTATCATTCAGATAAAAAATGAAGGATTTATAACTCTCCAAAGTTAACCAAAATTCCATTTGTCGAGAAATCCAAATATACCCGTCAACATCTCAAATTATATTCGGGCCATTAGAATTGTTATCTGACCACAAACGCAAGCGTAAATTTGCTAATAAGACATGCTAAGTGTTCAGATCATAAAACTCATCCCCAATCCAAAACTCACTACCCATAATGAGATTTAACACTTAAGAAAGACATATAAGTGATATTAACAAGTAAATTTGGTATGGGGTTGTGAGAATCCGCAAATGCGACCCCCGGGTCTCGTCTCCTTTCGGTTGGGCGTCTGAAACGTCGGAACGGATTCCGTCGTTCCATTTGCTGGAGTATCTTTGTTGATTCATATCACATGTCCCTATGTTCTATTTCTAGATGCAAAGGGGTTCATTCAGAGTCGCCAGTACGTTTTACGAGAAAACGGACAAAACAGTTGTGTAAGAGGAAAAACTACAGATAAGCCTTTCTTTACACGTTTGTCTACGAAACCAGGATTCTATAGGGTTCGGAAACTATATTACGGTTTGGGAAGGTGTTAAGCACCCATTCCGCCCTTTCGGTCTCTAGTGGTCTTTTATATGTTTATTCTATGTTGAGAAACTTGGATGCTTTTACTGACAGTCTACTATTTTCTAAGTGAAAATCCTAATTTCTGGAAAGAACGGGAAAAGGGATAAAAAAACCTTTTTTGTTCCGAGATTCAATGTTCAGTTTTGAGAGATGAAAATACAAGTGTCAAGAGTTGTTCTTACTTTAGAGAGAGTTTTACCGTGTTATTTCTCAGATAACGACGATTTTTCTCGGGTTTGGATTTATTTACGAAAAAGTGTTGGATCTTGTATCGGAACTAATTCAATATGGAATTAGAACTCTTGAGGGGAGTTCTACCAGGTGTATCACAATCTATGAAACATATAGGATATACCGGGTTTTTAATTCCTAAGTAAGTTTTACCGATCAAGGTTTTGAAAATAGGATTTTATCCGGATGGTAATATACTTACTCTTCTGGTTTTGTGAATAATTTTATCAGGGTCTTTTGTTTTGAAAACGGTAGACTATTTGTAACTTGGCAATAAGTTTATTCAAATAAAACGTGGACAAAACGACAGAAATAAAACAAGTACACAAATGTTTAATGTTAAATGCTAGAAGAGACTTTCTTTACCTTCCCGACGAGAATAATAATAAGAAAGAAAATATAATACGGTAGAAAGATCTCCGGCGATAATGATATTTTCCTTCTTCAGATAATTCCGAGAATTTGATTCCAGAGACAGGACACGTCGAGTGTCGAAAATAGATTCGATAATTCTTCAGAAATAAGACAATAATAGAGAATGCTTGATAAAATCTTAGAAAATCAGATTTAAAGCTTAGAATTCTTCAATCCTAAGTTGCTGTCTTTCAAACCTTGGGGGTGTTGGCCTATTTATACTGCTCGGAAGAGTATGTCGCGCGACACTTCCCCAAAAGGGGCATATGTCGCGCGACAATGTGTCCTATGTCGCGCGACAAACGGCTGAAGTGATGTTTCTGACAGACTGATGTGTCAGAGAGTGGATGGTCTGGTGTCAGGAGGGATTGTCGCGCGACATAGGAGTGTTTGTCGCGTGACAATGTGATATGTCGTGCGACAATCTCTATTAAAAATAGGTTTGTTGGCCAACAAACCCTTTCGGGGTAGTTTCGGGTGCTCGGGTGGGTCTCGGACCCAAAAATAGTAGTTCTCGAAGGTCGTTAGAGTTCTTGCGGGGGTCACGGATCGGGGTGTCTACAGACCCTCTCGACTCAAGCTCCTTGCTTGCAAGGAATTGAGGCGACTGGAAGAGATCATGATCCATGGCTCCTGCATGAACTCTAAAGGAGTGTGTATGCAAAAGTGCTCGTGAGTGCCTCCGGAGAGGGCTTTTATTACCTCGTTGCCTCTTTCGAGGGCTTTCATTTGCTCCACTTGCCTCAGATGGGAGGACTACCATTGCTTCACTAGCCTCAGATGGGAGGACTACCATTGATCCTTTTTGCGCCTCAGGTGGGATGACTACCACTGCTTCACTGTGCCTCTCTAGGAGGGCTTCACCTCAAGTGGGAGGACTACCATTGCTCCACTAGCCTCAGATGGGAGGACTACCATTGATCCTTTTTGCGCCTCAGGTGGGAGGACTACCATTGCTCCACTAGCCTCAGATGGGAGGACTACCATTGATCCTTTTTGCGCCTCAGGTGTGAGGACTACCATTGCTCCACTGTGACTTTCTGGGAGGGCTTCGCCTCAGGTGGGAGGACTACCATTGCTACACTGTGCCTCTCTGGGAGGGCTTTTGATCTTCTCGCCTCAGGTGGGAGGACTACCATTGCTACACTGTGCCTCTATGGGAGGGCTTTTGATCTTCTCGCCTCAGGTGGGAGGACTACTATTGCTACACTGTGCCTCTCTGGGAAAGTTTCGCCTTAGGTGGGAGGACTACCATTGCTCTACTAGCCTCAGATGGGAGGACTACCATTGATCCCTTTTGCGCCTCAGGTGGGAGGACTACCATTGCTCCACTGTGCCTCTCTGGGAGGGCTTCGCCTCAGGTGGGAGGAATACCATTGCTCCACTGTGCCTCTCTGGGAGGGCTTCGCCTCAGGTGGGAGGACTACCATTGCTCCACTAGCCTCAGATGGGAGGACTACCATTGATCCTTTTTGCGCCTCAGGTGGGAGGACTACCATTGCTCCACTGTGCCTCTCTGGGAGGGCTTCGCCTCAGGTGGGAGGACTACCATTGCTACACTGTGCCTCTCTGGGAGGGCTTTTGATCTGTAAGAAAAAAGAAAATTGCCTATGGGAGGGCTTTTGTGAGTACTTTTGCCTCTGGAGAGGGCCTGTGTTTGTGTTCTACCTCCGGAGAGAGCTTGTGTTTGTGGTTTGCCTCCGGAGAGGGCTTGTGTTTTGTGGCCTCTCTTAGACTGCTAGAGTGAGAGGGAGTAAAGCTTGTGATGGTGAAAAGAGCTTTTCGGGGTCTAATTCGGACGTCCGTTTTCCTGTATCTATCTGAACTTTAACTCTCATGTTTTCCTCGAGTGAAGATACTTCTCTCATAAGGCAGTTTTCGGATTTCTTTTGCTCTCCGCAGAGTGATGGTCCGAGGATTTCCAAACCATCTCTTATGTATCGTGCTGAAAAGGAAATTTGTTGAAAGTTCAATCTCTGATCCCTGTTCTCTTCTTAGTTTTTTCTTTTGGTGGGCCCACATCGTATTCTGTTTTTCGATGCCGTTATTTCTCCCTCTTTTGGGAAAGGCTTTTCTTGGCCTTCCCTGTTTTTTGACCAAGAGTCTTTTTATCCCTTTGTTGTGATCAGGAGCCTTACTCATCCAAAACGAAGCCCTGAGCCGGTTTTGGCCTAACTGTCACTTTTGGTGTGGCTCTCCATGTCACTATGTATTTCTGTTTCTCTCGCTTGCTTTGGACGCTCATGCGGGTTCTTTCTCTTTTCTACTCCTTCAATTTTTTCTATTCCCGTCTTATCTTGATATTTTGCTTTCTCATTGGTGGTCTCGGTCCTTTCTGGGAGATCAGAGACTACTTTAACCGTTGGTTTTTGTTCTCGCATTTACGGAGAGATGATTTGGAAGTCCTCCTTTAATTTTTATCATGTGTGTGCGGTTTTTAGCAATTTCTCGAAAAACTACTTCTCTGGAGTTCCCCTGCAAGAGATAAAATGAGACAAAGGTCAAAAAATCATGGGATGGGATGGGTTTGTCGCGCGACACTTCGGTGTCTGACTCTTTGTCGCGCGACAATGTGGCCATTTGTCGCGCGACAAACTGTCCTACTATATAAGCCCCTTGCTGAGCTCATTCCACCTCATTCTCTCCTTTTTCTCTCTCTCTCTCTCTCTCTCTTCTTTCTAAGCACGGAAGCCCTGCCGCTTTTCTGATTTTCCCGATTTTTCTCACATATTTCACATATACGGATGGACCCTGTACATCCCGATAGACTAGAGGGTGACCAGGAGGAGGTCACTTTTACTGACGCACAGGGCGTCTTCGCTGCAGCCCTCACCACGATGACTGGGCCGACCTCGATTGGTACGGCGAGGATGGGGTAGACAGCGGTCGGGCGGTGGTCTACCGAGACGTTACCCGGACTGCTCCGGTCCCGGATGTTCTATGGCTCTTGATGGAGCCCGTTTCTCACGAGATTCGTTGTCGATCTCTGGTACGTTTTCTTTTCGTGTATTTATCTGTTTTATTACTTCTGTCGTTTCCTGCATGTTTTAAACAAATGTTAATATGCATGTTTAGAAATAATGTCCGATTTTAGCGAACACATACTTTTACTTGTGATACCTCTTAGGTGTTTTTAGAAAACTACATAATGTACCCTCCTAACTTCATAACTCTCATAATTACACCAAAATACCCTTAGGATTGGAAAATTACATATTTTAACCTTATAACCCTATATCTCTCATAATTACACCAAAGTACCCTTAGGTTTGGAAAATTACATAATTTACCCTTATAACCATATATCTCTCATAATTACACCAAAGTACCCTTAGTTTCGAAAAAATACATGATTTACCCCTATAACCCTATATCTCTCATAATTACACCAAAGTACCCTCAGGTTTGAAGAATTACATAATTTACCCCTCTAATCTTATATCTCTCATAATTACACCAAAGTACCCTCAAGTTTGGAAAATGACATAATTTACCCTTATAACCATATACCTCTCATAATTTACACCAAAGTACCCTCAGGTTTGGAAAATTACATAATTTACCCTTATAACCCTATATCTCTCATAATTATACCAAAGTACCCTCAGGTTTTTAAAATTACATAATTTACCCCTGTAACCCTATACCTCTCATAATTACACCAAAGTACCCTCAGGTTTTTGGAAAATTACATAATTTACCCCTATAACCCCATACCTCTCATAATTACACCAAAGTACCCTCAGGTTTTTGGAAAATTACATAATTTATCCCTAAACCCCATATCTCTCATAATTACACCAAAGTACCCTCAAGTTTTGGAAAATTACATAATTTACCCTTATAACCCTATACCTCTCATAATTTACACCAAAGTACCCTCAGGTTTGGAAAATTACATAATTTACCCTTATAACCCTATATCTCTCGTAATTACACCAAAGTACCCTCAGGTTTTAAAAATTACATAATTTACCCCTATAACCCCATACCTCTCATAATTACACCAAAGTACCCTCAGGTTTTTGGAAAATTACATAATTTACCCCTATAACCCCATACCTCTCATAATTACACCAAAGTACCCTCAGATTTTTGGAAAATTACATAATTTATCCCTATAACCCCATATCTCTCATAATTACACCAAAGTACCCTCAGGTTTTGGAAAATTAAACAATTTACCCTTATAACCCCATATCTCTCATAATTACACAAAAGTACCCTCAGGTTTGGAAAATTACATAATTTACCCCTATAACCCCATACCTCTCATAATTACACCAAAGTACCCTCAGGTTTTTGGAAAATTACATAATTTACCCCTATAACCCCATACCTCTCATAATTACACAAAGTACCCTTAGGTCTTTGGAAAATTACATAATTTATCCCTATAACCCCATATCTCTCATAATTACACCAAAGTACCCTCAGGTTTTTAGAAAATTACGTAATTTACCCCTATAACCCCATATCTCTCATAATTACACCAAAGTACCCTCAGGTTTTGGAAAATTACATAATTTACCCCTATAACCTCATATCTCTCATAATTACACCAAAGTACCCTCAGGTTTGGAAAATTACATAATTTATCGCTATAACCCTATACCTCTCATAATTACACCAAAGTACCCTCAGGTTTTGAACTCGTTCCTTTTTGTTTGCAGTGGGTTGGTCGTGGTTGGGGTTCCCCCAACACCATTTCCTTAGAGTGGCAACAGGCACCGGCCCCTATCCAGGAGTTGCTTCTTGCGACTCCTTTTGGCTCTCTCTTCGATGCCCTCCCGGAGCGGGTATCTAGGGCAGCTATGTTGGTGTCAGCTCTGGCCTGTCACTGGTGGGACACCACTCACACTTTTCACTAGAGCTGGGGGAAGATGACGATGACCCCCCTCGACTTATTTGCTCTGATCGGGATTCTTTCAGGGGGGGTCCCTATACAGATCGATGTCCCCTTGCGCCTGACAGCAGAGAGCATTGTCGGTGCATTAGGATGGTTTCCGGAGCAACGGAGTTCCGGTGATACGATTTCTCGGGCTGTTTTGGTTACTCGGCTAGCCACAGAGAGAGCTCGATTAGTTACCTCAGGAGCGCCGATGACCTGCCAGGAGGCGCGCCAGTATGCCCGCGTCCTTCTTCTACTGACGCTTCATGATCTGTTCGAGGCCCGTGGGGGGGACACAGCCCATCTCTGGTGGCTGCCCTATCTCCGGGATTTTAGCATCATGTTCGACTACGATTGGGGCGATTTTATTCTTGCCGTTCTCTATGATGCTATGGACCAGGTTTCTCGCCACTTAGCCCTGAACCTTAAGGGCTTTTCTCTGTTGTGGGAGGTATATACCTTTGTTCCCTTATCTTTGTTCCAGTCCTTTACTTTTATTTGTTGATTGTTGCTGATATTCTTTGTGTTTCCTATTCAGAGTTGGTTTGTGGCGTATACTCGTTTGGGTCGCACCCAGGTAGATCACCTCGTTGAGAACAAGGATCGGTTTTCTTTTCTCCGCCGATTCATTGCGGGGAACTACAGGGCTCCCTATGTATACCGGACTCGGGAGACCGGAGCTGCAGCCGTCCATGACCTGCTAGAGGAGCAGGTAAATATCTTAGTATTTTTTTTAATAAATAAATTGTAAATAGAATATAAATAACTGAAATAAAATTTTGTTCTCTTTGGAGATTGAGTGGGCCCCCTGGGGTAATCTGGGCCTCCATTTCGGATACGGCCGTGCTCTGACCGCCTCGAGGACCAGGCGGCTGATTAGGGATGAGTACGGCCTTCATTTTTACTTGGGTGAGAGAGTTATTCGCCAGCACACACCGGCCCAGTGGCCTCGACTTCCACTATTTCCACCGGTTCTGATGAGGCGGACGGACGAGATTGATCCGGTGACGCTGCAGGCCTTGGTGGACGGTCTTGGTTTTCAAACGTTCGCTGAGGAGGGAGACTATGCTGCTTTCGCTGCCCGTTATTTGATGAGGGAGCCGAATGGGACTCGGGGACGGGTCTTCTATAAGAGATATCGGGCATTGGGAGGCGATCTTCCTTATATACGAGGACAGACCCATCTAGCTAGGACGGTTCCGGGTCATCTGCCACCTGTCCCCGATCAGAGGGACAACATTCTGGATTCCGAGGACGAGGACCCCGAGGGAGAGAGGAACATTCTTACTGCTGCCGAGGGTGGTTATAGGTCAGGGGGTGAGGGAGGTGATACGACGGCGGCTCCGAAGCAGCCACCTCAGACGACACCCGTGGAGGAGCGGCGTGCTGAGGGTTTTGAGTTCCCTACTGGCCCTTCTGTGTCTCCGGAGGTCCTTTTCGATGCTGTCGAGGCTGACAAGGGGAGAGCAGGATTTTCTAAGAGGTCCTGGGAGCCTGCGGACCTTGGGACGGATTACGAGCAGTTTGGATGGACCCCTCCTGCTGCGGTGACTACTCCTTCTAGTGGGGTTCTGCCTTTGAGGGCGACGGCCATGGTGGATCCTCTAGGTGTCCGTACCTACGCTACATTGACTCCCCTCCCATCGACTATTATGGGCCCTCCAGTCCGATCTCCAGGTCTCGGCGGCTCATCTTCTCGCCCTCTTTTGTTCCCTATTCGCGAGGAGGGGGGTCCACTTCCGCTGATGTTCTAGTGGGGCCGTCCATTCCTTGGGTAGATCTACCCTTGTTCCCTAGAGATATTTCTTATGTCGACACCGGTTTGCGTCGATACACGGTTCCTGAGTATCCTCTTCCTGAGGACATTTTTGACTACTTGGGTGGTCGCCCTGGTGATGAGGTACCTTCTTCACCTTCTCTTGATACTTTTATATATGTACTTATTTACTCTCTTGACTGTGGTGATTCTCTTTTCTTATGTCTTTTTCAGTGGGTGAGTGTACGAGTGGCGGATCTGCGGGCTTGGCACGCCCAGTACCTCTACATCTGGAACCTGCTTCAGTATGTCGGTCGAGACCCTCCAACATACATGCGTGACTACCAGAGCGCTATCGACATTTCTTTGCGGCCGGACGACCCCCTGACTTCTTCTCATGCCCGGACGGAGTCTCTGAGGAGTAGTAGTCGGACCTCCAGGCGTTCTCGGTCCTCGATGATTCGTCCTACGGCCCCTGTCTAGTCTGTGGGGCCTTCGCAGGCGGCAGTTCCTCCTATTCTGCATTTTTGTTAGTGGTTGACCTTATTCCCGAGAAGGGCTCGGGTGATAGTGGGAGCGTGTCAAAACGCGCCCGAGTAGATTAGCTTTTTCTATTCTGCATTTTTGTTAGTTTGGAACAGATATGTAGTTTTTTTTTATATATTTATAGACTTGTAGACAGAGTTTTAGTTTTGAAAACTGTTCTTTTATTGGACTTATGAAAATCTTTATTTATGTCTGATGATATACCATTACTCTCTTGTTTTGTGAAAGATATATATATAAATGTATGCGAGTTAGTGTTTTTTAGGAGCCATACCTTATGGTGTAGTGACACTTAGGTTTCCTGCAAAAAAGAACAAAGTGAGAACAAGAATGCATCCAGAAGTAATTCTTTTGGCAAGAACGACTCTTATGTGTAAGAAAAATAAAAATATGGTGACCCTAAATGGGTTTGTCGCACGACAATCCCTAGTGGATATGAGTTTGTCGCGCGACAAACAGGCACAGGACCCTTTTTTTGCTATAAATACACCTATCTTCCCTTCCTTCATCC